>CAXHJY010001167.1:17500-32500 GCA_964016885.1 Eledone cirrhosa
AGAAAATAACTGACATTGCAACTTCTTCAAGCTCTTACGCATCACATAAGCTCCTTAATGATAGGAGAAAACATTCGTCGCGTCCTGTTGTACGAGCTTTTCTAGCTTATATGGAGCCCCGCACTGCCACACACACACTTCATTCTTAATCCAAATAAAAAAAACCCACCAGTCGATAATATGGGGTTAGGTTAAATAGTCATGCTTGAAATTTGAGTGGAGCAGATTCAAACGATTAGGAAGTACTCTTAAATGATGCTCAGTAGGTTATTAAGATCAAGACCAAGTTCAGACACAGACTACCAACCGTTGACAGTTGTGGTTTGACAGGGAATTCCAAAGGGTTATGTTAGACTACCAACCGTTGACAGTTGTGGTTCAACAGGGAATTTCAAACTGTTGTGTTATCAGTATGGCCATTTGCCGAGGCTCTTATGCCGAGTCCAAGTGCAGGAAATACCGTCAAGAGAGGAGAGTATGGAAATATATACTTGTAAATTCCTAAGAGAGTGGTTTGGTCTCTCGCCATACATTTACGGGAATTGATTAATATAATTCTACTGCCAAACTCCAGATACCCTTAATATAGCTGATGAAGGAGATTAAATGAACAAAACTTGCAGCTACGTGATGCCATGTAATTCTGTAGATGTCATTAATTCTGAAAACTAGACCAAATCGGTGTATATATAATAAGTAACGTTTTTTTACGGCTACAAGTTTTTTTTTTAGTTGTTGTTGGTGTTGTTATCGCTTATTAATAGCAATAACAACAGCAAGCATCATACAAAACTACATCTTTGTAGGCATTTCAAATAAAATCGAACACTTTTCCTGAAACGGAAAAGACCCCCCCAGCGAATACACACTGGGCGAGGGAGAGATTTAAACGTCGTCAGATCTGTGAAAAAATGCAAATTGTTGAGACCGAGAGTCAATGATGTTTGCTAAATTATATGAAAGCGTTTTGATTTAGGTAAAATGAAGGAGAGAAAATTCGATTTAGCAAGGTGGAAAATTCGATTAAATCGACTCAGTATTTGACTTCTGCTTTATTTTATCGACCTCGGAATGATGAAATTCTAAGTTGACTTCGACTGAATTTGAACTCACAACCGTAAAGAAAGCTACTAAATGCCGCAAAGTATTTTGTCCGATGCTGTAATGATTCTGCCAAGCTACCACCCTCCACAACGTTATATGAATGAATGCTGGGAATGTAAGTGTTCGTCTGATGACTTGTGTTATTAAATATAAGAGTGTGGGCCATTGAGTGGTGTACGGAAGAGATGTTAGTGGAAACCTCCATCGCTTTACTTTCTCCTTTCTTACTTATACTTCACTTCCACCACTCCACCACAATCAACATTTCCTCCTACGTTTTCATTAACTTGCCACGCTTCGCTTCTTTCTGTCTTTCTTTCTTTCTTTATTTATTTATTTTGTACTTTCTCCATTATCTCCATCCCCATCACAACTACCACTACAGCAGCTATTATCACAACCAACAATTCCTGCTTCTTCAACACCATCGCAATGACGAACACCACCACCACCGTCACCACCACCACCGTCACCACCACCACCACCACCACCGTCACCCCCACCGTCACCGCCACCACCACCACCGTCACCACCACCACCACCGTCACCCCCACCGTCACCGCCACCACCACCACCACCACCATCACCGTCACCCCCACCGTCACCGCCACCACCACCAGCACCATCACCACCGCCACCTTCTCTTTCTCCTCTACCGCCACTGTCTTATCATACACTTTGTAGTAGAGTTAATTAATTAGAAATTAACTTTATCGCCAGACTGGGACTGTTTAGAGTATTTGGTGGAATAGCGTTGGTGGTTCCAATGTTTGCTGTGGTCTTGTTGGTGGCAGTGGTTATAGTGGCGACGATGGTGGTGGTTGTCATACTAGCAATGATGGTAATGACAGCAATGACTGCGGTGTTGCTGTTTCTAGTGGTTGTTGTGATAATAGCGGTGGTATGGGAGTAGTGGTTATAGTGATGGTTGTGGTTGTAGCACTGATGATAATAGTAGTAATAGCTATGGTGCTTATAGTAGTTGTTGTAGTAGTAGATGTTGTAATAGTAGTTGTGGTGGTAATAGTAGTAGTAGTAGTAGTAGTAGTAGTAGTAGTAGTAGTAGTAGTAGTAGTAGTAGTAGTAGTAGTAGTAGTGATGGTAATGGTAGTGTTGGCTATTGTACTATTGTTGATGATAGTGCTGGAGAATGAATGCAGTAGTAGTGGTGTAGGTTGTTATGATATATGTTATGGCGAGGGATGTGTGTAAAGGTGATGGTGGTGGTGGCGGTGGTGGTTGTGGCGGGGGTGGTGGCGATGACGTTGTGGTGAGGTAGGGTGGAGGTGGAGTTTATGATGGTGACTGAGGAGCTAGTTGCAGCATGGTTTCTATTGTTTAGACGTCTGGTCAGTCCCGGCTTTGAACTGGTTGGCTGGTAGGTTTATAAGTAGGCAACCTCAGCTCTGATATATAGTTGAAGGACCATATATATATGTATACATATGTATGATTTAACAGTAGCAGTAACATAGCGTTTTCATAATGAAGGCGCATATAACCAACATACAAGTCTCACTATGAGTATCTCAAACTCTGATCAACTACCTATTCAGTGACGTTAATTTTCTAACAATTCATCCTTACGGGGTCGATAAAATAAAGTACCAGTAATGCACTGGTGGATTGCTGGCCTTGTGCCTAAAGTAGAAACAGTTAATTTTCTAACAATTCGCTAGTTTGGGGAAATTGTGCTTCTTTTTAGGGAATCGATCTGGAAACACTGGTAAAAGATCGCATGGTTCCAATTTGGCTGTTATTTCTAGCAGATCTGATAACCCTAGTAGTGGTTCTATTGTTTGCTCGGGTTTGGCTATTATTTCGAGCAGATCCCTAATAAACATTATAAAGTATCGGTAGAGGGTCGGACGCCATGCTTTCCAGCATAGTTACGTCCCTTTACGATCTGAGTTCAAATCCCGCCGAGGTTAACTTTGCCTTTCATCCTTACGGGGTCGATAAAATAAAGTACCAGTAATGCACTGGGTTTTTGCTGGCCTTGTGCCTAAAGTAGAAACAATTATAACCCTAATAAAGATTTTCTATCAGCTGCGATTTGGTAGCTATTTCTAGCAAGTATAGCAACCCTTCTACAATGCCCCTGTTGCTCGGATTTTGTTGCTATATCGAGTGATCACGTGGAGACTCCCAATATGGTTTGTCGTCCAATCTATTTCTGTAGGTTCTGATGTACCATAGGAAATGCGGGCGAGGAGGGGGACTCCATCGGAGTGTGACATTACTGATCCGTCTGCACTTATCTCTGCTGGTGTGTATTCCTGTGTTTGATGTTAATGGAGTTATCAATGTTGACGACCATTTCTCTCTGACTCCCCATTCTCTCTCACACCCCTCCCCCGTCTCTCTCACACCCACCCATCCCACACATCCTCCACTCTCTCTCTTTATTTAAAGTTAGTGGGAGTAATACAGTTCTTAGGATGTTGTAGTAGTAGTTAATTGTTACTTAACCTTATCCTTCCAATGCATTCCATTCGGTATAACGGTATAACACTGCCATTTTGTGTATCAGGACCTACATTGCACAAAGCATCTTTTTTTATTAACAAGTTAAAGTATCTTTTGGAGGTGAGTTGGCTACTATTTCTAACGGGTAGAACAACCGCGTAGAAGCTCTGGAGTCGTTACAAATGTGGCGGGGCTGTTTACATAATGATTATAGTCAGAAGGGAAGGATTAGTGTTGTTAGTATGGTTTTGCAGTAATATTGTGAAATGGGTAGTGAAACCCAGTGCCTAGATACTTAGCGCCACAAGCTAGCTATACAATATAACTTCTCCAAGTTATGCGCCCTATTCTACCAATAAATTTAACTCGCTGACAAGCCTAGTTTTGATATTTATTGCTCTGACTACATCGAGGAAATTACTAACCTTGTATTTTCCTCAACACAATCCACACTCACCAACGACAAATTATGTTACATACGCCCTCTTCACAGCTTTGGATATCCACAACTTGCAAGTATTTATTATATATTTAACTTAATTATACAAATTAGTATAACATTGTGATATTTTAAGGTTCGGCAATGCATCTCTCTGAGATCTGCCTTCAATTCGGCTGCTTAGTTGGTTTTAATAGTAACGCCAGCCCTGGGTGTATTAAATGTTTTTGGTTGTTTTAGTGTTAACTAGGGTACATAGTCGGTCCCATTTTAAGGTATGGGCACATTTTTCTGAGGCCTATCAGGTATAGGGGCTCAGTACTAATCTATGTATGCTGCGGGTTTGTATGTAGGGGCTTCCTGTAGCAAAGAATGTGTGGCATCAACAAATTCCGACACATTCACATATCTGGGAGATACTTCTGTTTTAATATTTTGGATTTGTTGTGCAGGTAGTTTGTGGGTGGGGTCTCTCGTTGTTTAACTCCAAGCCAGTTTCAATCAGGCAGACACGATCAAAAGCATTCCAGCATTGTGCTCAGCACATGTCACTTATGGCCACGTTATTCAATGTGTCGTTCTAAGACAGGCGGCTGGGAGATGAGATAGATAGATAAGTAGATAGATAGATAGTTAGAGGGAAAGAGAGAGGGGGGGGGGATATGTAAATAGATGGTTGGATAGATAAATAGACGGATAGCTAGATGGATGGATATAAAAATAGACAGATTGATGGATAGATATATAGATAGATGAAGAGAGAGGGGGCTAGAGAGAGATGTATAAATTCGGCTGCTTTTACTTCTATGTCAAGCGACCCTCGCTGGCTCATTATAGTGTGTTGTGATTGCTGTTGTTAGTAGTGGCGGCAGTAGTGGTGTAGAAGTGGTGATGGTGATGGTGACGGTGATGGTGACGGTGATGGTGGGACTGTTGTGGGGCTACGTCGTTCGGAGTCAGTGACGGAGTTGTAGCAATCCATGATATTGACGTAGAAGTCGCCACCACCACCACCACCACCACCTTCACTCATCCCCCGCCACAACACCACTATGTTTGTTATGAGCTTCCCCACTCCACAACCACCACCACCACCACCATAGCACGCCCACCGTTCCACTAAAGGCATGGACACCACCACCATCATTTCCACCTTAACTATAACCATCCCGCCACCAATATCACTATAACCGTAATAACACCCCCGACCATCACTATAACACGCCACTGCAACCACCATCACCACCACCACCACCTCTACTACCGCCACCACCACCACCACCACCACCGCAAACATCACCACCACCACAACGACGACGACAACCACCACCACCACCACCACCACCACCATACTACCACCACCGCCCCCAACACTACCGCCACCACCGCCACCACTACCACCACCGCAACCACCACCACCACCACCACCATACTACCAGCACCACAGCCACCAGCACCACCACCACTGCCCCCGTCCCCCCACCACTGTCACCATCGCTGTTGCTGATGTTATTGTTGTTGTTATACCAAGATACGGCCGCATCGTCATTGCAACAGAACAGCTGCAACCACACATAACGAACGCCACCATGGTGAGGCCATCACCCACAGTGCCACCGCCGTCGCCGTCCATTACAACGACGACGACGACGACAACGATGATGATAAGGATGATGATAAGGATGATGATGGCAGTAGTGTATTGGCCGCTGTTAGCAGGTCCCTGGCCTATGCTGCTCCTGGTACTGTCCACCGCCACTCCACAACCTCAGCATTTCGATAAGGCTAGTTACCTAATAATGCCACCTGTCCGCTGGAACGTGTCAACACCGGAGATAACCCTGATCATTGTATCGGAAACTGGGATAAATTACACCGCCTATACCTCACTGGGTGAGTAGATTTATACATACATGCATGCATACATGCATGCATACATACATACATACATGCATGCATACATACATACATACATACACACATACATACATAGATACATAAACATACATACATGCATACATACATACATACATACATAGATACATGCATACATACACACATGCATACATACACACATGCATACACACATACATACATACATACATACATACATACATACACACAAACATACATAGATACATAAACATACATACATGCATACATACATACATACATACATACATACATACATACATGCATACATACATACATAGATACATACACACATACATACATAGATACATAAACATACATACATACATACATACATACATACATACATACATACATAGATACATACACACATACATACATAGATACATAAACATACATACATACATACATACATACATAGATGCATACATACACACACACATACATACGTACATACATACATACATACACACATGCATTCATAGATACATACATACACACACACATGCATACATACATACATACAAACATACGTACATATATACACATAAATACAAACGTGTGTCATGTAAGTGTTTATATATATATATGTGTGTGTGTGTGTGTGTGTGTGAATATATGTATACATACATACATACATATATATATATATATATATATATATATATGTGTGTACATATAAATATATGTATACATATAAATATATATATTTAAATAAGTATATAATTATATATATATGTATATATATATATATATATATATATATATATACATATATACTTGTGTGTGTCAATGACTATGTTTGTGTTTGTATGAGAGAGGGAGAGAGAGAGAGAGAGAGAGAGAGAGAGAGAGAGAGAGAGTGTGTGTGTGTGTGTGTGTGTGTGTGTGTGTGTGTGTGTGTGTGTGTGTGTGTGTGTGTGTGTTTACCGGTAGAAATCGTTGGAACATCCTGTGTCACTCGGTTCGTAGCGTACTGCAACTATTCTAAATAATTTGTTATATATTTGGAGCTGTTTGTGTGAGTAATTATATATATATATATATTGTTATACTTGGAGGGGGTAGGGGTCATATTGTTGTAATAATTGTTTCTACTTTTGGCACAAGGCCAGCAAATTACCCAGTACATTACTGGTACTTTATTTTATCGACCCCGTAAGGATGAAAGGCAAAGTTGACCTCGGCGGGATTTGAACTCAGAATGGAAAGGGCCGTAATTATATGCGTCAAAGCATGACGCCCGACCCTCTACCGATACTGCCAATTCACCGCCCTATTATTGCCAGAAATAATAACAGAACACACTCACTGTTTGGTTGGTTTTCGCTTCTTTATCTTTTATATCTCCACAGTTAATTCATTTGGTCAAAAATACAGATGTAATATATATATATATATAGTCTATTAAAGTTCTTTCGTTGCACATCTGCAACATCATCAGTGGTACTATTATATATATGCGCACATGCATGCATACACACACACATATTATATATGTATATATATATGCGCACATGCATGCATACATACACACACATATATTATATATGTATATATATGCGCACATGCATGCACACACACACACACAATATATATATATATATATATATATATATATATATATATATATATATATATATACTCAGATACCTGTATGTATACACACTCAAACATTTATGTACATATACACACATATATAACATATTTACCTGTGTATGTGCGACTGCGTATGCATGTGTATGTATGTATATATATATATATATATTTGTATATAGAATGATATGTATTATCCCTACCGCAGTGCCAAGCGGTTTGTATATATATATATATATATATATATATATATCAATAATATTAATAAATGGAAACTATCTTTATAAAACCA
Organism: Eledone cirrhosa; assembly: GCA_964016885.1. Taxonomy (NCBI): domain Eukaryota; kingdom Metazoa; phylum Mollusca; class Cephalopoda; order Octopoda; family Eledonidae; genus Eledone; species Eledone cirrhosa. Next base: position 25,333 of record CAXHJY010001167.1, read on the forward strand.
TATTTATTTTATTATATATATTTCAAGGGTACCAAAATTTTGGCACGCTCTCATCAGATAAAATACAAAAGTTTTACAGATAGTGACATATCCCAAAACAAGAACCTGTCGTTATACTCCAGAAGAAAACTTGTAGAGTGCTTCGAATCTGTTATAAATAAATTTCTTGAATAACCAACATATTAAATAACTCTTTGTTTATATATATATATATATATATATATATATATATATATATATATTATAAAGAATCGGGGACCCGACGACTGAATTCTTGCTATTTCAACAGCTAATATTAATTTATTATTATACGATTTTCAGTCAGTGATCTGCGCGTATGTTGGGACGCCACTTTGAATTGATCTAGTCTAAATTACTCATTTTTTTTTCGAATGGCTGAGCTTTACACCCGGCAGTGAATATATACCACTTTATATCGGTGTACACATGTATAAACCAACATACTGTGAAACCATAGTTAAATACATACCTGCTTATATATAGACACCTCGAACTATATAGGTTTAGCTGGCCTCCTACAAGGTTGCATCTCATAGGTTTTTCGCTTTTTTAATGACAGCGTCTCAGTTCATTCATGAAAAGGAACGTACTATGAAGTTCAAGATGACAACGCACCGCCTATACTCACGATTTCAACATCACAATCACCAAGTCACTTCTTTACTGTCTGTAATTTGTTTTAATTGTTTCGACTAATGCCATTAAATATATGAACTTATGTTTCGGTCTATTCGACTTCGTCAGTATATTGCAGTCTAATCGAAAATATCTATCTGTGCGTAGAGAATTAAGCCGAAATCTATATCCAAACTGTCCTTTACCTGAGCATGTACATTAACTTGAAACATTTTTTTTTTTTAATATCTCACCTTTTTGGTAATAATTGGCTCTGGATATGTTGCTTTCTTTCTCTAACTTACAAAGAGGTTGCAATAAAACAATCATTCCAGTTACTCTTTGTAAGTTATAACTGTAAACTGATCTTCATAATTCAAAATAATTTTTGCTTGTTTATTTACTCTGAACAAGACATAGTGTCTATAAAACCCATGTTTTCCTCTACCATTCAGGTGAAGTAGAGATTGGAGAAGGATATTAGCATATATTTAGAGATAGCGTACTATGTATTCAAGTTTTAGAATAGCTGCAGCATATCCCCGTGTGTCTCTAACAGACGATTAAAAGGGTGACAAGAAGGGCACCCGCCCATAAAACTCTGCCTTAGAAATCCCGTCGACCTCATATCAGCATAAGAGAGTGGACGAATAGACATAAAACCTGACGATGATGATGTTGTTGATGATGGACTCTGAGGACTGCAAATCTGACGCACACACACTTCCATATGTATATAAAATATTCAGTATTTTCCGTCTGAAAACTGGTTAGTGTATAATATTCTCCCTCAAATTCTTGGCCGTACAAACAAGTGTTGCTTTGACTAAAGGATATTCTTTTCCTGTAATAAAAGACAGCAACCATACCTCACATTTTTTTTCGAAGGGCGGCGAGTAGAGGTGGGGGCCTTGAGATTTGATTTCCTATATTGTATATGAACCATTTTAATACCAAGCAATCTGAAACCATCCCTGATTCTACGATACCAAGTTCTTTATTTAAAGTGTTTATATTTATCTAAAAATCTCCTTCCTAATTTTATGCATGAAGCTCTCTTAAGTTATGTACTAACTTAATGAAAAAGTTAGTTATATTACCAGATTCCTACAAATTCTTTTCAAAATTACTTGAAAGGGTTAAGGTGATGAAGTGGCACTGTTGTTAAAGCGTAGAACAAGATCGCCTGCAGTAGTTGTTCCTGCATTCTAAGTTCAGAATGAAATACTTTACAGCTAATGATTGTAACCTGATGAAGTATATTGTTACACTTAGTAAATACTCGACGCCTGAGTATTTAACGCCTGAGGCTAACTCTACAATGTTTGCTCCCTCTCTTCCGGTTATATATCCCATTCTTTCAAATATAATAATTTAAAGTATAATAATTTCAACTTACAGTTTGGTAAGATGACGAACCCAGTTTGTGACACTTCTTGCCCTGACAATACAAAGAAAATCTGTAAACCTGCATTTTCTACTACATATTCCACACTTACCCATGTCAAATATTGTGATAGGTCTTAAAACCATTCGGCCCTCTTCCCCGCTTAGGATATTTCTGTAACACTGCTACAAGTTAAACGTGTAGTGATTTATTTATTGATTGCAGGAAATTATTACACATTTATTTGATGACACAAATTTGTATAAAACTATGATTCTTTAAGGTTCAGCAATGCACATTTCTGAGGTCTGCACTCTATGTGGCTGCCTTGTTGGCCTTAATGGAAGTGCTGACTTTGGTTACACCCATTAATGCTTTATAATTGTTCCGACATACCCCAGTACAAAGCATATTGATCTTTTTTAATCACATTTGTGGTCAGTCAGATTGACTGTGTTCCATGATCGGGATTCGCAACATGCCTTTGTGAGGAAAACATTTTCTCCTCATAGTTCCGTTTCTCCTTTATATGTATATATCATTATATCATTATATATATATATATATGAAACTACTTCGCATTTTCTTATTTTATATATATATTATATATATATATATATATAAAATAAGAAAATGCGAAGTAGTTTCCGATGTTAAAGTCCTTTATTGACAAGGCTGTGATACATATTTCGATGACGAAAGGGACAGAAAGAACACAACTAGTTGGAAATTACAAGTACAATCCATTAATGGAACAGTGAAAATATGTAAAACATTCCAAAAATGTTGCAACTCAAAACATACACATCCAGACATACAATAACATCCATATCTACACATGCATACATACATAATCTACCTAGTTGATGTTGTGTAAATTCCAATGAGAGAGTCTTGTGTCTATGTTAGAAACCGACTCTCTCTCTATTGGGAAAAAATTTGTGAAATTATAAAACCAGAAGAACATACATATACACACATATTCCCCCACTCCTTACATGACGTCTTGCTGAATGTTGCATAGTTCCAAATGGTTCAGCGACGCAAGTTGTAATTATGTACGACGCCGAATAAGTGTAATTCCGTGCTGTAGAGTTGACAAGTGATCTTTTGATTTGTATGGTTGACTGGGGGCTTATTTCCAAATATTTTGGTTAATGCCATGGGAACTGTAGCAAGGAACCAATACAAAAGTCCATGGAGACCCATGAAAGAGATGTTGACAATGAAAACTACTACTACTACTACTACTACTACTAATGCTGCTACTACTACTACTACTAATGCTGCTGCTGCTGCTGCTGCTACTTTCTTTATTGATCCCAAAGCCCCATATATACAATACAAGCGTATGGAGATATATATGTATCTATATATACATGTCGACATATATAAACACACACACACACGCGAGCACACACACACACACACACACACACACACACACACACACACACACACACACACACACACACACACACACACACACACATGCTCAGGTTCCATTCATTTCTCGTCACCTTTTACAAAATATTTCTTTCCCTAAATCGCTCAAGTAATTTCGGTCTCCATATGCTCTGGGGCCTGACATGGACCCTTTCCCAGATAAATTCGTTGGGCAAGAAAGTACTGTCTTTTGCAAAAAACTTTATCCTTTCTTTCTCAGTTTCCAAGAGTTGTCTCCAGTCGAGCCATTTCTTTAGTTCTATAAAACTAACGAATGATAGAACCTTGTTATTGTCGTTGCTCTTTGTACTATATTTGTTCATTAAAATGAATATTTCAGCAATATCTTCTTTTGTTTGCATTTTTAGAATAAGGTTCTGTATGCTTATTTGTTTTTGTTTAATAATAAAAAATATATAATTTAATGGCATATTTAATTGCATTACTACTGTCACCAATGTCGCGAGCCTCCCTTCATGCGTGTAAATTTTGCAAATAGCTTTGCTAAAACAATGTTTAAAACGGTTTATATTGTCAACAGATAAACCTTATATCTACCGCATATAATGAGAAAGGAGTTAAAATATTCCGAAGAACTTTTTCGGTAATAAGACCAAAAATGACATTTTGCTCAAAGGTTATCGTCAGCTATTGAGTGGGGCATTGAGATGTTCTTTATGGGCTTCGGACATCTTCTAATTATTTTATGTAAGATATATAATATACATAAGGATCATGGTTTAAAAAATGAGGCCATTACAAAATGAACTCGTCCTCGATGATGATGACGATAATTTACATTGGCACAAGTCACACATGTTATGGGACGGGAAATAATAGATTAAAGGAAACTGGAACCTGAGTACACCTGTGGTATGTAACTTATGAACCTATAAAAGAAATGAGGAAAAATATTATGCCATTTAAAATCACTTTCAGTAGTCTGTGAATTGACACGCTCAAATTTTGAGATTCTGTTATCGTTAAAAACGAGTATGACATTGTAGATCAGTGGTCCTTTTTCACTTGCAATCCTGGGTTTCCTCAATTCCTCCTTGGTTTTGAATTGTCATCTTGTGGCCGTTTACCCGAACACAATATTAATATTGGCAGTATTGGTAGAGCGTCCGACACACATGTTTTATGGCATAGGGTCACTCCTCTTTACGATCTGAGTTCAAATCCTGCCGAGGTTAGTTTTGCCTTTCATCCTTACGGGGGTAAATAAAATGAAGTACCAGTAATGTACTGGAGCCGATTTAATCAACTTTCTCCTCCCCCAAAATTGTTGGCCTTGTGCCTGAATCAGAAAGCAATATTATGAACAAGCTTTTCAAACTTCATTAACTGTATAGTGACAAACTTGATTGTAGTGAAGCAAGTCTTTTGATAATCATTAATTCGTGTTGGATACATTAGTATTTCATTTCGTATGTATACACAATATACACTATTCTTTTCCATTCTGGATTCCTTCCTGATTAATATTCCTCTCCAGTTTCTCCCTGTCTAAAATTCCTCCCACAGGAGCCAAGTACCTCCCGTTTGAGAATTGCTGTTGTAGATTAACTTATAAAGGACTGCTATTATACTATAAAGTGGTTTTGTTATTTTTGTTGTTATTGTTGTTGTTACTGCTGCTGGCTGTTGTTGTTTACGCCTAGATTTAGTCCTTATTGTGCAGAACTATGATCAAAATCGTTCTAGCCAATACCATGCGGAGTTTCATTTAATTATAGTGTGTCGAGGCACATATTATCCAATACGTGCTTCCTACTTTAAGTCGACAGGGTGTAATTTAGGGGGAGATATGGTCGAATAAACATACAAAGAGGCTCCCACGTCGACTTCGACTTGCCGTGAAAGTGCTTCAAGCATAGCTGTTGTAAAGGCGTGTGGCTCACTGGTTAGGGTGCATGGCTCACAAGCGTAGAGTTTTGAGTTTGATTTCCAAACCGGGTGACACATAGTTTCCTTGAGCAAACTATTTTATTTCATGTTGACCTAGTCTACTGAGCAAAATACTTTATTCCACGTTGACCTAGTCTACTGAGCAAAATACTTTATTCCACGTTGACCTAGTCTATTGAGCAAAATACTTTATTTCACGTTGACCTAGTCTACTGAGCAAAATACTTTATTTCATGTTGACCTAGTCTACTGAGCAAAATACTTTATTCCACGTTGACCTAGTCTACTGAGCAAAATACTTTATTCCACGTTGACCTAGTCTACTGAGCAAAATACTTTATTCCACGTTGACCTAGTCTACTGAGCAAAATACTTTATTCCACGTTGACCTAGTCTACTGAGCAAAATACTTTATTCCACGTTGACCTAGTCTACTGAGCAAAATACTTTATTCCACGTTGACCTAGTCTACTGAGCAAACTACTTTATTCCACGTTGACCTAGTCTACTGAGCAAAATACTTTATTTCACGTTGACCTAGTCTACTGAGCAAAATACTTTATTCCACGTTGACCTAGTCTACTGAGCAAAATACTTTATTCCACGTTGACCTAGTCTATTGAGCAAAATACTTTATTTCACGTTGACCTAGACTATTGAGCAAAATACTTTATTTCACGTTGACCTAGTCTACTGAGCAAAATACTTTATTCCACGTTGACCTAGTCTACTGAGCAAAATACTTTATTCCACGTTGACCTAGTCTACTGAGCAAAATACTTTATTCCACGTTGACCTAGTCTACTGAGCAAAATACTTTATTCCACGTTGACCTAGTCTACTGAGCAAAATACTTTATTCCACGTTGACCTAGTCTACTGAGCAAAATACTTTATTTCACGTTGCTCTAGAAAAAAAATGAATTACGAAGACACTGGTGCCAAGCTATATCGACTTTGGGTTTTTTCTTGGCCAAATTCGGTGGCGCAGAGAGGAGAATTTTGTATACATAGGTAACTGATGGTCGTCAACAAAACCCCTTCTCTAGATATGTTTCCGGGAATAGCAACCCTATAGTTAGGCAATCATGGGTGCAAAGTCATTAAAAGTAAGGTTCTGAAGCTTTTTGGTCACAAAAAACGTTCACAAAAAGGTCATTCTAAAACATGTATGGAGGGTACGATTCGGAGTAAATGAAATAAGGGTAGACCACCGAGGCACAGGCGAGATAATGTCTATAAATCGTCTCGTCTAAATTTATATTGACACAAAATAGGAAACTTTGGGAAGAACTAAGTTATGTTAATACACAATCTGCCATATGTAGAAGACACCTAATGATAATTGTTTCTACTTTTGGCACACGGCCAGCAATTACCCAGTGCATTACTGGTACTTTATTTTATCGACCCCGTAAGGATGAAAGGCAAAGTTAACCTCGACGGGATTTGAACTCAGACCGTAAAGGGACGTAACTATGCTGGAAAGCATGGCGTCCGACCCTCTACCGATACTGCCAATTCACCGATGATATCAACTAACCAGTTAGTCGTAGATAATAACCAATTGAGTTTGAAACTATTGAATTGTTCTTTAAAAGATGGAAGCCTTTTTTTAATAGAAGAACTAGTGTTAAGTGCATCTTGTATGTATGTATGACCTTCTGGGTTTATTATTTTATAAATGTTCGTCATGATTTCCTTATAAAACAGTTCTAGTCCTGTAGAAGCCATTTCTATATTACACATTTATGCTCTTCTATGTATTGAATATCTTACTTACTGTGGT
>CAXHJY010001167.1:37500-40000 GCA_964016885.1 Eledone cirrhosa
AAGACAAGAATTTCCGACGCACAAGCCATTTCACCCATATTTTACGGCTATGAAGTGTTCGAATCTCCAAGCCGACCGAGATTTGGGTGTGGAGTCGCTGTGTTGATTCGGAAAGGCCTGGATTTCACGATACGGACCATCTTCCTGAAACCAGCGACGAGCCTGCCTTTACGCTAGTGGCTGTTTTTGCCTCTATATGGGCAGAAAGACCTGATTTCTTCAGGTGCCTGGAGAACATTCCAGAAACGTCCTGGCATGCAATCAGATTACGTGATTTCCAGCTTTAACTCAAAGGAGAACAGGTGTAATCTCCCTTTGTTAGACTTTGTTGCAGTCCTGGATCAAGCGTAAACTGAGAGGGAGTTCATGGAAATTAGAATGTCTTCAAGCGCTCACAGCCGTCACCCAATCGGGCAGTGCAATCGGTGGAAACTCCTACTCGGCGTTCTGTAGAGGGTTAGTGGTGGGGGAAAATGACGAAGTTCTTGGGAGAGTTAACAAAATTCAACGAGCGACTCTTTTCCTGAGGACCTTCCAGAAATAGATAACTTTCAGAAATCCTTCGCCTGGCAGTGTTACCGGGGAGCTTTGCCAGTTTGAGATAAACTCTACAGGCATGGAATCCCGTTCGCCGGGCCTTTCTAAGAAGCATGCAGGGCAATGAAACCGTTCTGCATACACTCTTCAAGTGTCCGAGAATTGTTGACTTGTGGTTTTCTGCCGAATACTTACTGTCACGTGTGGCATGAATCCGACTATCAACTGTGTCCATTGTGAAAATCTTCCGCCGTCTTCTTTGATTGTTGAAGGACAAGCAGTTTTTATTTGTCTGGTGAGCATGAGAAAAGTGGTCATGTGGTGGATGCGTTTGAATGGGCTAAAGACAAACCCCTTTATCTTAAGAAAAAATCAGGGTGGAGAGGGAAATGCTGCCTTACTATCAGTTTGTTGAAACTGGGTGAGAGAGGTCAGCATAATCTGAGTGAATGGGCTTGCTCTGGGTATGCACATGAGTATACACCTGAGAGAGGAAACTTACTTGCCCTAGTAGTCAAGGATACCGTGGCTTTTTGTGGGCTTTCTCCACGAGTGACCCTCGTATCTCTCCCTTTTGGTGGAATTTGTTAAGTTTGATTATTTAATCTTTGAGGTAAACCTTTCTTGTACACAAAAACTAACACACTGGACCATCGTGAGTCGTCTTTATTGTCATCTTAATGTAAGCCCTGTGGGGCTAATAAAGAAACCATTATGTTTGTGGCGATGAGAGAGAGGAAGAGGCAGTCATTTGTTTCTACTCAGACTATTAAACGTATCCTTTTTCACATTAATTACCAATAATAATAATAACAATAATAATAATTGTCCCCAGTCTCTCTTTTACGACTTCATCTCAGTTTGTGTGTGTGGGAGTGAGTATATATATGTGTGTGTTTGTGTGAGTGTGTGAGTGTGTGTGGTATGTATGTGCGTGTGTGTGTGTGTATGCGCCTGTGTCTGTGTGAATGTATGTATGTACGTGCGTGCACAGGCACCTTTACTTATTTATTTAGTTGATAGCTATTCCTCTTTCCAGACACGCGGCGTCACTTGTTCCGTTCTGAAACCTTGAAGTCACCGTCTGGTTACACACACACACACATATATATATATATATATATATATACATGCATATATATATATATGCATGCAATACACGCGCGCTCACAAACATATATTTGGAGGTATATATCTATACATATATCTGTGTTGATATCTGTATGTTTGTAAACATATGTATGTATGTATGTATGCATATGTGTATGTATGTATGTATGTATTATGTATGTATGTATGTATGTATGTATGTATGTATGCATGTATGTATTATGTATGTATGTATTATGTATGTATGTATGTGTGTATGTATTATGTATGTATTATGTATCTATGTATTATGTATGTATGTATGTATGATGTATGTATGTATGTATGTATGTATGTATGTATGTATGTATGTATGTATGTATGTATGTATAGCTATAAGGTTACGAGAAGTTGGTAAGTAAAATACACTGAGAGAATATCAATGAGGGTGGGTGGCTGACCTTTTTTGAAAATAGTTTCCACTTGAAATGGTTAGTTTATTCCAGTGCAACTCCACAGCGAATATAGACTTGTAATATAAATATACAGACACAGACACACAAACATCCTAATGTAAACATAAACGGATGCACAAACTAACATACAAACTCACATATAACGTGTTGGATTTCAGTTGATTCGATCAACGTGAAAGTGATTGAACTTTCCACAGAAACGTGCACACTTAAATTAGTTTCAAGAGAGATTCAGCATGACACAGTATGTGACAAGGTCTTCCCTTATGAAATTACAGGTACAACACATTTTATGCAGTCCTGCCAACATCTAAAAAACCCAAACGAGGAGTACCATGAAAAAAAGTGACCCCAAACGAAGAGAATTGAGGCAAATGGGGAGATTTTACATAATGAAA
>CAXHJY010001167.1:45000-57500 GCA_964016885.1 Eledone cirrhosa
TATTACAAATGACCAAGTTAGCTAGATTGAAAAATACTAATTAGATTAATACAGTTTGCCTGTCTCGATTTAAAATAATAAATCAATAAAAACAAACCCATATTGGCAATAGCCGTGATACCTGGACAAATTTAAATTTCAAAACCCAAATAAGTTTCTCAACGATAATTGAAGAAGTGAAAAATTCCATTTCCTGTGGTCATCAGCAGGTATCCAGAAAAATTGGTATGTTTCACCTCGAAATACTTAGGAGGACTAGTAGTCAAGTGTTAACGCACATGGTTTTTCAGCTCCTAGCTATCCCAGCTATCCTTCAATTATCGTTGAGAAACTTATTTGGGTTTTGAAATTTAAATTTGTCTACGGAACAGGTTTGGGTTTTGAAATTTAAATTTGTCCAGGTATCACGGCTATTGCCAATATGGGTTTGTTTTTATTGATTTATTATTTTAAATCGAGACAGGCAAACTGTATTAATCTAATTAGTATTTTTCAATCTAGCTAACTTGGTCATTTGCAATACAAACACTTGTATGATTATATTAGTGTTTATCATATATTAATTTATATTAACTTGTTTATATATATATATAGTAAAAAATTGAACGGGAACAAAACAGAGAGGCAGTACGAACAAAGGTTTATTAGTTTCACGCTCTTGAGAGTGGGGTGGTGGTGGGGAACGACGTTTCGGGCATAAGCCCTTCTTCAGGTGAAAAGTGTGTGGGAAGAGAGTTCCAAGGATGTGTAGGGGAGTGGTGGAGAGACATATAGAAAAAAGGGGTGAGAGGAAACGGTACAAATGAGATTAAATATAAAAGCATAATAAAAATAAAAATAAACATGAAGTAAAACAAGTGGGGGAAGGGTGTGGGGCGTGTAGGAGTGGTGGCGGGTGGAGTGGGGAGAGGGAGGCGGGGTGTCCGAGCGGGGAGGGCTGAAGGTGGTGTGTGTGTAGGTGTACGTGTGTGTGTGTATGTGAAAGTAAGAGTTGGGGGAAGAACGGGGTTGCATGTTCAGGAAAAGGTGTGTGTGGGGTGAGGTGTAGGTCGGTGTGTGTGTGCGTGTGTGGATGGGGAGGGGGGGGGGGGGATTCCGGAGGCTGAATATATATATATATATATATATATATATATATCAGTGTGTGTGTGTGTGTATGTATGCATATATATATTATATATAACATCGTGAATGAGGCATAATAGCTATTTAAAACACACATATATATTGTGTGTGGGAGAGAGAGTATGAGAGAGAGAGAGAGATAGAGAGAGAGAAAGAGAGAGAGAGAGAGGTGGAAGAAGCTAGAAAGTTATCTCATTTTGTTTTTAAACAGCCTTATCGTGATTAAACTTCGAAAGTTTATAAAATGAAACTATTTACCGAAACATGAAACTTTCTAATTCTAAATGTACGGTGCTGAGTTGAATAGTTATTTTTTTTTGTTCATTTTATTTTCGACATTTGAATTTCTGTATTTATTTATATTTTGTTTTGCTTAAACACACTAACACAATGACGTCATTTTACTTAATATTTATATGTCGTTGTTATCTTTTAAACTGACTGTTTGATGTTTCGTTTTTCGCTGTTTGGAATTTGGAGGTTTGTGCTTGTTAACAGGCGGTATTGTTGATGTTGGGGCTGCTATTTTTGAGGTGTCTGTGTTCTTTTTGAGGGAGGAATGTATGTCATTCAGGACAGCTCGTTAGTAATGAATTAACAGTTGTTGGACCTCCATCGACTCTGACGATGAGTGATCCAGTTGTTTGATCAACGGAACAACTTGCCGTACGGTATTGAGCATAAGGTTCTAACCATAAAGTCACGCACCTTCACTGGTTTACAGTAATGCCAAGCACGCTGGCTTAAACTAATAAGTAAGCAGTTTGTTTCACAATATAGAGGTACCAAGTTCTATGTCCATGCTTGGCTTTTTGGGCAAGTTTCTTTTCCCAAAGACTCGAGTTAATCGAAACATTGTAACTCGAATTATGAAGTGAGAAACAGTGCGGAAGGCCGTCAGATGGATTGTACCTGTAATTCAAATGGATAGCAGATAGATCTCTTCAAGGAGACATTACTTTCAAAGAAAAATATTGCTCTATCAGTAGAGAAATTTCAGTACCCATGACATATGTAGTAGGTCCTCCAATAGTGGTCGGAGAAAGGGAGAAAATTATGCTTAGACCGGCGAATGCTTGCACAGAGGTGGACGCCATAAAAGGTAACCAACAGTTAATTCGTGGTGATAAACTAAGTGATGGGCCTTTTCGAAAGAAAGAAAGAAAAAAAAACACCAGGGACAAGAGCATCAACAACTGTGCCATTTGTCGGTTCAAGAAGAGATAATTGGGGCTATTCGAGGTCAAATTTGTCTCTCATTGTTTCAAGTAAGATTGATAAATAAGTACCAATTACGTATTGAGGTCAATTCTGCTACCTCTTTCTCTCTGTCTCTCCTGGGCCACATTACCCTACGGCCGGATGCCTTGTCTTTCAGTTATGTCGGGACCCTTCTAGAATTTCAATTATTCACTCCACTATAGCAAAAATTAATGATGGGCCTTTCATCTCCGCGAGGTTTCTTGGCTTCTGTCTAGTCAAACCTATGGCTTTAATTCTCACCTTTTCTCTTTCTCTTCGGAAAAAAATCGCCTGTACTCAGGCCCAGAGTTGGATGCTCTCCGCCAGATTTAAATATCAAAGGCTCAAAACACGTCGGACAGGAGTTCAGGGCTTGAGGTTAAAAAGAAAAAAGAAGGAAGACTTAATCTGCTTTCCAAGCTCACACCATCACCCTATCTGTTCTTTTAGCGGAGTTTACGCGGCTGCAAGTATTCGGGAGAGTCCCCAGTCTGAAGATAACCTCTTCCCATTCCTTCCACAAGTATCGGAAGCACTGAAAATAAGGGGTAGGTCATAGGCACTCCCTTCCCACATTGACTATATCAAAATATCAGTAATAACATCAATAACATATTCACACACAAGAAAGCTCTAAATACGATACTCGGATCTACAACAACAGTGATAAAAGCAAAGGAGCAGCTTTTATCTGTTACTAACAAAGTCTAAAGCTTAAGAGTAGACTAGATTGCGGTAAAAAAAAATTGTTGCCTGTTTAAAGGCATGTTTAAATGAATTAGGCGTTGGTTTCCATCCTGGCGTCTGCGAACCTCTTGAGGTTCGTATAGGTAATAAAAGGGGTCAGTGAACTGAAATCAAAATTCCAAGCATTTGGGAAAACATAACATACACACACTATTCGGTATCAATTCATTGAATGTAAACAACGTTTCTCACTTCCTAATCTGAGAGAGAAATAATTGTAGTATGTTAGGGTAGATGGGTGTAACGTGGCAAAATTCATTAAAATAAAAGGGGTTCCTAGAAGTGAAAAGGAGCTGGGAACTACTGCACTTGGCGGAAGTGTGCTATATATGGGCCAACTACTTATATTTCATATGTGTCCTTTAAACAAAAATAACAGCAGCTACGATAGCGACACCATCATCATCAATAATAATTCATTTAGAAATGTTTTAAGAATTTATTTTTCTTCCTTTTCTTGTAATTTGTTTTTCGGTCTGTTATTTATATCAAGGACAATACATACAGAAACGCAGTCATCAAAGGTTATGGTTGGCACTTGTAAACTTTGATAAGAGCATCGCTAAACTGGAGGAGAATATCATTAGTTTAGCAGCAGACCTCGAGGAGTTAGGCATGAATAGATCTTATATTTTCATCGCTGGACACGGTGAAGCAGGTAAGACATCTATTATTAACTTTCTTTTCACACAATCTGCCTCAACAGGTTTTCGCTCGCTCCAATTTACTTCAGGCAACTTTACGAGTATCATATTGGAAGGAATTTTACAACTTTAAACTCCTACACCACCAATGTTAAAGGTAGGCGGAGATTTGAAGTAAAGCTATATAATCCCGTCATTGTGAAGCATGACGAAGACCAACCTTCTCTAGTAGGCATTTACTAGCGTACGTCCACTCATGTTAACAGTGTCTCATGCACTTGGAGAAGTCATCAGAGCCCCAGCAAAAGGTCACGTTGATAATATCATACCTTGCTCTTCTCAGCCAAATGACAACTATTCATGACAGGAAGTTACTATCAGTTTCAATTTAGCCTTCATTTCAATACCACCCTCAGTAACATTTAAGGATATTGTGTAGATAGCGGTAAATCTTCAAAATGGAACTCCTAATTCATAAATTGAACTCTATAGTCTGAGCCCACGTTATATACAGACTGCATTACACACGCACACACACATATACACACACAGATACACACACACCTACATACGCATATATATATATATATATATATATATATATATATATTGCAACGAAGGCCGTATGGACTCCGTTTATTTTTGAGAATCGAAACCGAATCGGTAAAGGTAACCATAGTAAGTAAAGTTAATTTTTTTTAATTTATTTTGAAACTTTTTCTTATTTGCTAAACCTTGATTATATATATATATATATATATATATATATATATATATATATATATATATATATATATATATAAAGTTGTAGTTCCTGTCTGTTTGTTTGTTTGTTTGTTCACGAACTCCTCCTATGGTTTTGGAGATAGACCCCCCCATAACCATATATATTCTAAAACTACATTGCCCAGGGTACTTGGATAAGTATATTTCATTTTAATCAAAGTGTTCCCCGGGAACACAAACCCCCGCTGAAAATGTTTTCCCTTCGATTGATATGAAATTTAAACCATAGGTAAATGAGAAGATATGATGCCTATTCATAAAAGTTTTGAATTGATATTTTGAAATAAAATTATTTACAAGATCAAAATAAGAATAAGATTTAATAATGTAATTTTGAGTTGATATATTACAAAAAATAATGTTTTCCAATTTTTCATACATTACATTTTACATTAAGTAATATTGAAATGTATATATATATATACATACTACTGTACGTCTGTATACATATATGTATGTACGTATACATACTTATATTTAGGTATCAGCCGTACTAAGAGTGAGAAATGAAATTTTGTTTCATTCTTTTCCATTTATCGTTTTCGGTGCGCCCGGCCGACTAACTCACTCGATATGCAAATTAGGCTGCTCAGCCGTTAATATGCATAAGGAAAGTATATACTTTCAAACTTCCAATCATCTGACAGAAAGGTATACGATGCTGACGATAGCTAATAAGCTTGAAACTAGTACATCGTTCCTGTGTCACTGTTCAACAAAAAGGCGACGATGCTGGCCGAGCACTGTACGGCGTAATTCGGGCTGTTTGTTTACAAACAAACCGAACATTATAATAAATGTTCGGTAAAGCCATACGTACATATATATATGTATGCATGTATGTATATATATACATGTGTGTATATATATATACATACTACTGTGCGTCTGTACACATATACGTATACATACTTATATTTAGGTATCAGCCATACTAAGAGTGAGAAATGAAATTTTGTTTCATCCCTTTATATATATATATATATATAAAGGGGCTGTGGAAGCATTTCTGAATTGGGGTGGGTGGGGGCGAGGTAGGCAAATTTGGATAATTTTGTTGTAGAGATTAGTTCTTTGCACTCTATAATGGTCAGACAACTTTGATATGTGGTAAACATCACCTGTACATAAATTGTAACGTATATGCAAGTAAATGTGTGTTTTGCTAGTTTTGGGAGAAAATATAATTATTGGAGGTGTGTGTGTGGGGGGGGGTATTCCCCCCACCCCTACCCAGTTCCACCACCACTGTATATATATAATTTTAAAAAAATATGGTCTGTGCCCTTTCTTGAGGAGTTAATATATCGAAGTTCTTCGCATTTGGTAAGAAATTGGTATAATACCCAATTTTTTCATCTATATATATATATATATATATGTATATATATATATATATATATGTATATATATATATATGTATATATATACATATACATTCATTAAATATGGCTATAGGTGAGCTTTGTTACTCTAAAGTTTCACGTGCGCACTCATAGGATCACCAGTCTTGTCTGGTGAGTACGCAGGTGAGACTCCAGAGTAACAAGGCTTAGCCATAATAAATAAATATTTAAACTCTACTTCGATAAGTTTTCATTCTTACGTCCGTCAATAATTCACGTACTCTCAGGTCTTGAATAATTATCCCCAATCCCGCTTATTAATTTGACATATACCCCCTCCCCCCTCCACGTTTTTATTCCACCCCCACCGTCCACACGCTTATATTAAATTTTGTTAATCTATCTCCGGCAAAATTTTATTATAAGTGATTCATATTGAAGTGGAAAATCTAATAATAATTTTATTTTATATTGAAAAAAACCTTATATATGACAAAAGAAGAACATTACAAGAAATCCCATATTTACGAACATAGAGTATACAATTGTTGATTTCCCAAGACCCCCACCCGCATTATAGTCACATCCTCCTATTATTTGGGACCCGGGAGTACCACCAAACTCTTCTTCTCTTTATGTCTATCACACAAAACTCTGTTTAATCCCCCCTCTCTATATCTACTAAAACTAAACTCTACCCCTCTCTATATCTACCACGACACCACTTCTCTTATCCCACTCTTTACATCTAAAACTAATACACGCTCTAACTCTATATGAATATCTACACTTATCTCTCCCAATCCCCCTCTGTATATCAATCACCCCTAAAATCTCCCCCTTTCTATATCTGCCACACGGCACTCTCCCATTATCCCTCTCTGAATATCTACAACCAGAAATTCTCCCCCTCTCTATATCTACAACTTGGTACTCTCTTCCAATACCCTTCTATTTATCAATAAACATCATTCTCTCCCTCTCTCTATATCTAGCACACAACACACTCTCCCAATCCCCCCTCTCTCTCTACCATACAACAATCCCTCTCATTCTCTCTCGCTCTATCCATCACTACAAAACTCTCCCCCTCTCTACATCAACCATACAACACTCTCTCCCAATGCTCCTCTCTATATCAATTAACATCAAACTCTCCCCCTCTCTATATCTACTACACAGAACTCTCTCCCAACTCCCGCTCTATATCAACTACCACTTGATATAGACGTGAATTACTTCGCTCCGGACTTTTACGGATTATTGTCAAAAACTGTGAGTTCATTGCTCAATTTAATAGCATTGTTTAGTTTAACCCCATGCCTGGACCTTCAGACGTTGAGTCAACTAATTTTCGCCCCTTTCTGGGGCGAAATTTTCATTTTCATCTCAAAAACTGTGTAGACTTGGTAGTCAGCAATGGATGCCATTTCAACCTCGCACACTGTCGTGAGTGCCACGTCCACTAAGAAAAGTGGTGGAGGGAAGGTAGGAGTACAAAGCTTGCAGCCTTCCCCCATCGCATTATCGAAAAACGTTGAAAATATTTAAACCAGGAAACCAGATCCGGTAAATAATACCAGCACCAACAAGAACAATGACAATAAGACCACAACCAACAACTGCAACAATAGCAACACCAAGGAAAACATGAACAATATTACCAACAGTGACAACAACAACAGCAACAAAAAAGACAACAACACCAAAACAACGTTCGCACAGACTGTAAAAAAAAACGAACTATACACGCCAATTGACATAACAAATGCTAAACAACTACTACAAGACGCAAAACAATTGGTGACTTTTGGCGAAAACGGTGCTTTTAGCATCAATTCTCCACAGGAATTACGTAGAGAGGCTGTCCTGAAAACTGTGGTTTTCAGGACAATATCGAACGAAACAAGAAAACCAGCTCAATTATCACAAAATGAGATTGAGTTGGTTCTAAAAGATGCAATGAAGGACATAACCTTCATACAAAAATGAAAACTGTTTGGTAGCATTTCGATGCTAATGAACAAGCAGTCAACAGCACAAAAATACTCGGTATCACCCATTGTGTCCCCCCGCTTCACCTTTTTCCCCACATAGAGGGGAAAAAGGACACAAAGAATAAAATAATGAGTATCACACCAAATATGAATATTTGGTGGATACTATGTGGAATCATTGACTTTGATGAAGACAGGATAATTTCAATAGGAAAGTCCTCCGGAGGTGTATTTGGTGGGACCAGCGTAGAAGTTCTGGTGCAAATGAGCCCAGAACGAATAGCGAATAGTCCACAACGCGTGCCTCTGGACGGGCTAACTTATATAAACATTTCAGTGGGGGCAAGGCGGCCGTCATGTTACCACTGCTTAAGCAGGGGTCACCTGAGGGCTGCCTGTCCTCAATTAACGAGTAAAAAAAAAAGGCTCTTCTGCCAACCCCGAACACAACAACACCACCACCACCACCACCACCACAACAACAACAACAACAACAACCACAACAACACGGAAAAATAACAACACAAAACACTGTTCCACCCAACCCCTCCCCACCTAAAACAAATACAAAAGCAACCACAACAAAACCCCTAAATATACCCCTCCCCAACAACACGTATCAACGTCACCCAGTGACGACGAGGAAGAACCCTTTCAACAGGTGAAAAGGAAAAAAAAGGCACCACATTAACAAAAATGCTACAAACACACAACCACCAGCCCAAACAGAACAAACATCACAAACAAATAAACCCACCTCTCCCAAAACATTACACATACTACAAAACGCAAACACGCACAAGAACAACAAACAAAAACAAACACAACACAACAAAAACTCTATACATACATTAACAAGAACAATAAAACGTTGATGAAAGCAATAGAAAATAACCCTTCGGTGGAAACCGAAGAGATCACTTTCACCTACGCAGCGAACAAACCGCACCTAATGATGATTAGGGTCCCAACGGAAACCTATGTAACTTTGAAAAACAACCATCCAATGCATGGGGAGACCAACTGGACCAAACCACTTAACCACGTCCTATTGAGATGTTTCCCCACCCCTACACCAGACACCCACACCCCACCAAACACCCTAATCCCACCACACACTGATGTCCTCACCCCACCACAGACCACCACCCCACCAAACAACCCTTCCAACACCCCCATGGAAATTGTGCAGCCTGGTCCCCAGGAGACGAAGAGGTAAGTAATTTCCTTTCCTCTTCCTTTTAACTCTTCAGCACCAACATGGCCAATATAAGAGTTGGATGTGTGAATTCACGCAGCCTGGGGATGTCCTGGAAACAGGGCAAACTCTTAAATGACCTCATGTCGCACAGAGTGGATGTAATGGTTATTTGCGAGTCCAAGATCAGCAGCGAGCGCCAACTGGCCCCCATCTTCGACGACTTTGAGATCTACGCATCTCTCTGTCAACCGAGGGGTGGGGTTGTCGTTCTGCTGCGAAAATACCTGGGTCTTGCTACACAGAAAGTACACCTGGACCCGAAGAATCGACTGGTAGATTTAGACGTCGGCAGTAGTGAAGGTGGCGCTTTCAGGCTGGTGGCAGCGTATGCCCCATCTGGGAGTCCGCGACCGGACTTCTTCCGACGCCTGGAGAATTTCCTGGGAACGTCTCGCTCCTTGCTTTTAGTGGGGGACTGGAATGGTATCCTGGATGCACGTTGGGACTATGTAGGGGCATGTCCCGATAAAGGGGGTTGTAACAGCCTCAAACGATTAATCGGCCGATTTGATCTGGCCGATAGATATCGACTAGATTTTCCGACTGTGCCACTGTGGGCGTGGACTTATCGCACCGGATCATCTAGGTCGTACCTAGATAGGTTCCTAGTTAGAAATAAGGATTGGGACATATTAAGCTGTCCACGAATGTTCATGGTTGACTATTCGGATCACAAGTTGGTGACCGGAGTGGTCAACCTTGATAGAACTCATAGACAGAGACCCGGTTACTGGAAGCTAAACTTGTCTTTACCGACAAACAAAGCTTACAGTAAGCGGATTAGCACACTAGTTAAGCAGCGGTTGACGGGGGCAATTGTCAACATCAGGTGGTGGGGCTCTCTCAAGAGAGGAATTAGAATAGAATCGATAGGTTTTAGTCAGGAATTAGTATCAGATAGGAATAGAACTGAAAGGGAATTAATAGATAGAGTAGAAGAGGCGATTAGGAGTGACAACGTGGCTGGCGTCAAAAATTGCTCTAGACCAGTTCTTTGATGCAAAGCACGAGGGCTGCGTTGTCAGGAGTAAAATACGTGCTCTGGATAACGAGGGAGCCAAAGCCGTTAGCTGGGCCCGAGTGACAGAGGCAAAAAGTGGAAACAAGTCTACGATTCGGTCTTTGAAGGACCAGGATTGATGCGTGATCCTTGAAACTGAGCGGATGAGCGCGGCCTTTCAACGGCGCTTTGCACGACTGTTCGGGAGGGGCGGCGGGCCGGGTGAGGCCATGGATTTCGGTCCATACTTCGACGATCTGGTGCGACTCTCGGACGGGGAGGCGAAGTCCTGCGAGAGGCCGATTTCAGCCGCTGAAATAGGGGAAGCGCTGAGCCAATGCGGCAACCGCAAATCTCCGGGTCTCGATGGTCTACCATACGAACTTTATGTAGCGATGCCGGGCTTGTTCTCCGGTCTCCTCGAGGCGGTCTACTGCAACTGGCAACAGAACGGGAGAATTCCCAGTTCTGTGACCAAGGGCGTAGTCACGCTGGTGAGGAAGGACGAGAACAGGGGGGGGGGGGGCATAGATAACTTCAGGCCCATAACACTGTTAAACACAGAGTTAAAGATTTTGGCCAAGGTGTTAGCGAAGAGGTTGGCGCTTGTCGTCGGGAACCTGGTGGGAGAAGCGCAGACATGCGCAATCCCGTACAGGTCCATACACGACAACCTCCACCTCATGCGATACATCGTAGAGAGGGTAGGGAACGAACTCGGCTTTGGTGGGTCCCTGATCAACTTGGATCAATCTAAGGCGTTCGATAGAGTTGACCATCGGTACCTGGATGCGGTGCTCGCGGCGGCAGGCTTCGGACCCGTTTTCAGGGGCTGGATTGCTGCAATGCACAGAAGCAACACCTGCTCGAGGGTCAAGGTGAACGGCTACCTCTCGGAGCCGTTCCAAATCACGTGATCCATCCGACAGAGATGCCCTCTCTCCTCCCTCCTGTATGTGCTGGCTCTCGAGCCACTACTGCGGAAGCTGGAGCTGTTGCAGGGCATCCCCTTGGAACCGGGATTGCGGAAAGCGGTGTCGGCCTACGCCGATGACGTGACAGTAATGGTGTCGTGCGCCTCGGAAATCGGGCAGATCGGCACCTTACTGGAGGAATATGAAAGGTTCACAGGAGCCAAGCCGAACCGGGACAAGTCCGTCGGTTTGCATCTCGGGACGTGGAGGTGCAAACCGCTGCCCTCCGACGGATGCTGGACGGAGGGACCGGTAAAGCTGCTCGGGTTCTGGTTCGGACCGGGCCTCCAGGTGGAGAAAAACTGGGACGAGGTAACGGGCAAGGTGTTTGCACTTTCCCAGAAGTGGGCCGAGTGCAAACTATCCCTGAAAGGTCGAGCGGAGGTGGCGAACGCTTATATAGCGTCCGTCATTTACTACCGCTTGACCGTCGTGCCTTGCCCAGAGAAAACACTCGCCAAAATGGAGCGCGCGCTCTTCCGATTTCTTTGGAAGAAGCGGGCTCCTTTGGTGAGAAGATCCATCTGCTGTCAACACCCTTCGAACGGAGGGCTGGGGTTGCCGTGGCTGACGATGCGTAGACACGCATTAAGGCTACGGCACCTCCAGGTATTCCTTACCGGTCTGCCGGTGTGGACCCTGTTTGTGAGGCGAGCCTTTCCGAGACTCGTCTCACTCACGGAGCTGCAATTCTGGGTCAAGCAAAGACCGAGAAAAGTGGGCGACTGGCACATTGAATGTGCCCAGGCGCTCACGGCCCTCTGGCAAGCGGATCCGGCAATCAGTGGAGACTCAACCTCAACATTCTATAGAGGGTTGGTGCGCAGTAAGTGCGACGACGCTCTCGGACAGGCTCTGGGCATGGAGGAAGATGAGCTGGCCAGTCTGTTCGGTAGGACGTTTGGCCCGGGACCGATGGACAACTTCCAAAAGTCCCTGACTTGGCAATGTTACCGAGGAGCTCTACCCGTTCGGGACAAGCTCTACAGACACGGGCGCCCGGGTAGGGACCCCTCAAAGAAGATCTGTCCGAGATGCGTGCGTGACGAGGAAACCGTCGCACACGCATTCGTACACTGCCCGGGCGTTGCTGACCTGTGGGGCTATGTGGAACGACTACTGTGGTGGGTGGGACCAATCCGGTTGACCACCGAGAACATTGTCACGATCAAACCGCCTCCCCCTTTCAAAAACGAAGGAGAGGCGGTTTTCCTCTGTGTGATAGCTATGGCGAAAGAAGTTGTATGGTGGACAAGGTTGAAAGGGCTCATGTCAGACACCTTTCTCTCCGGCCAACAACTGGTCTTTTTTTTCAAGTACCACTTTAGAAGAAGGATCAGAATGGAGAGAGAGGTGCTCTACCCCAGCAAGTTTTATG
>CAXHJY010001167.1:62500-67500 GCA_964016885.1 Eledone cirrhosa
TTAAAAAAAAAATAAGACTTCAGTTGCATTTTCGATTTCATCCCTTTTTCTTTATACTTCCACTCGTGTAGGACACCTCGGTTATTTTTCATTTTGTAAAAAAAACCTCACTTTCTAATATATATATGTATATATATATATATATGTATATATATATATACATGTATATATATATATATGTATATATATATATATATGTATATATATATATATATATGTATATATATATATACATGTATATATATATATTTATGTATATATATATATATATATATATATATATATATGTATATATATATATGTATATATATATATATGTATATATATATATATATATATATACATATATATATATATATACATATATATATACATATATACATATATATATATATATATACATATATATATACATATATATATATATATATACATATATATATACATATATATATATATATACATATATATATACATATATACATATATATATACATATATATATACATATATATATATATACATATATATATACATATATATATATATATATAGATATACATATATATATATATATATATACATATATATATACATATATATATATATATATATATATATATATATACATATATATATATATATATATATACATATATATATATATACATATATATATATACATATATATATATATATATATATATATATATATACATAAATATATATATATACATGTATATATATATATACATATATATATATATATATACATATATATATATATATACATATATATATATATACATGTATATATATATATACATATATATATATATATACATATATATATTAGAAAGTGAGGTTTTTTTTACAAAATGAAAAATAACCGAGGTGTCCTACACGAGTGGAAGTATAAAGAAAAAGGGATGAAATCGAAAATGCAACTGAAGTCTTATTTTTTTTAAAAATATATATATTTATTTGGTTCCTTTACCGGTTTCGCAGTTCTTCTGCTTTTCAAAAGGTGAGTTGAGATG
The DNA here is from genome assembly GCA_964016885.1 of Eledone cirrhosa. Taxonomy (NCBI): domain Eukaryota; kingdom Metazoa; phylum Mollusca; class Cephalopoda; order Octopoda; family Eledonidae; genus Eledone; species Eledone cirrhosa. Next base: position 63,541 of record CAXHJY010001167.1, read on the forward strand.
GAGGGTCTGTGGTTTTTCTCACATCTGGTTGGTCTCTAAATGTTATATATATATATATATATATATATATATATATATATATATATATATATATATATATATATATATATATATATATACATATATATATATACATATATATATATATATACATATATATATATATATATACATATATATATATATATATACATATATATATATATATACATATATATATATATATATACATATATATATATATATACATATATATATATATATATACATATATATATATATATATATATACATATATATATATATACATATATATATATATATATACATATATATATATATATATATATATATACATATATATATATATGCATATATATATATATATACATATATATATACATATATACATATATATATATATATATACATATATATATACATATATATATATATACATATATATATACATATATATATATATATACATATATATATACATATATACATATATATATATACATAGCGGCGATGAATTAGTTTTGCGAGGTTTTTTATATGAAATCGTGTGTCGAAACAGATATTGTTATATTTGGGGAGGGTCATATTTGCGTAATATTGCCAGAATTAATAACAGAACACACTCACTGTTTGGTTGGTTTTCGCTTCTCGCTGTCTTTTATATATATATATCTGCGATCTAGCTTACTCGGTCCTCAATGTTGCCATTGACTGACCGGCGGTCAAAAATAATACAGATACAATATAGACAAACACATATATATATAGTTTACATAAATCTTTCGTTGCACATCTGCAACATCGTCAGTGGTGTTATATTCATTGTTCCTCCTGTTGTGTTGTATGTCTACGCCATTTTTTTTGTTCAGTCTGTCTATATATTTATTTATTTATTTGCTTGTTTGTTTATCTTATTTTATTTTGTCTTCTTTGCGCATGCGTTTGCGTGTGTGTATAGTGTTATGTGTGATGTGTGATGTGTGACTAGTGTGTATAGTGTTGTCTGCTGGGTGACTAGTGTGTGTTTATGTGCTTGTGTATGTATTTATTTATCTTATTTTATTTAATTTAATTTACTTATTTATTTATACTTCTCTTAGGTCAGTGTTGTTTGTTTGGGTGTTGTTGTTGTTCCACTCATTCTTTCTGTTTAGCTTTGGTCTTCTAATTTCTATTTCACTGGCCTCTCTGATTTGCCTATCTGCTGGGTCATTCCTATGTTTAGATATTATTCTAATTTCTATGTTGTCTATGTTACCGTCATGATGTTGTCTAGCATGTTCGTATAGTACTGACCCGTTTTTTCGTCCTTTTAGTTCCCCCCAGTGTTGGTCTATCCTTTCACCTATGCTACGAGCTGTCTCACCTATGTATGTTGTTGTCGTGTTTCTGCAAGTACCCTCTGTACATCTTATGCTATAGACTACGTTTCTAGTTTTACAGTTTATCCGGGGGTTCACCTTACATATGATACATTTCCTATTGGTACAGTGGGTTTTCTTAAAAGGGTAGGTTTTGCTGATCAGGGATTTTATGGTGGTTCCTGGCTTTTCTACCACCTTTATTTTTAAGTGGGTCTTTCTCAGGGCCTTTCTACACTGGTTAGCTAATTTCCCTCCAGGGGTGGCGTCCACAAACATGACACTCTGATATCTCTGGTTGTCGTACCATGATGTGGCCTTCCCTATCTTATGTCTAGCCCTATCTAAGCTATTCCATGATTTGCTCCTGTATAGTGGGCAAATTCCTTTCATGTCCAGTTCTATGAGGGTCTTATACTTTTCCATGGCTCCTTCGTATACTCTGACTCTGTCTCTTTGGTTGTAGCCAGAGAACTGCATGCGGTTGATGAAGTGTTGGATGTGTCCTTCCATTTCTGTTGGGTCGCACATGCTGGACACATTCTTCATCACTCGTACCAAATCTGCGATCAGAATATTAAACTTAGCACTACTGGACATTGCTGAGTTTTTGAGTATCAGGTATTTGGAGGCCATGGGTTTAGCATAGTGTGAGTGGAGAATTTGGGCTCTCTCGTCTATAGTGTTAATCCAGAGTTCTGTGTCTAATACAGGTAGTCTATTGTTAGGGTGTTTGGAAGGGAAGTCTATAGTTACAGTTATACTCTGGTGTATGGAATTAGCTATCTGCTGGATGCTTTCCATCGTGCTACGTTCTAAATCAAACTTGTTAGTGCTGTCTAGTGGGGGTGTTCTTATAACTATATTGATATCGTCTACATAACGAGAGTACATGATGAGGTCTATGGAGCTTTCATTAAGGAGATCTTTAAGTCTCCTTTCCCACCATACCATGAAAAGGTTGGCAACATCGCCAGCTATGCTGACGCCGATGGCTGCTCCCTCATTTTGGGTGTAGATTTTTCTCATTGAACTTAAATATGTGGCCCTTTAGGGTAGTTTTGATACTAGCCCCTATTGCATGTGCGACCATTTTTCTTACTGATCAGTGTTTTGGGGGGTCCGTATAGCTTTGGTCCACCCAATCCACCTTCCTATGGGAGTCTTTTTAGCCATTGAGGTTATGGTGGGGGGTCTACCTCTTATAGGTCTACTAGGGCAGAAACATCTAAGGTCATGGCTGTCTAGGTAGTCAGTGTCGTAGGTCAAGTCTAAGTAGGAGGCCCAGTTCGTCTGTGTCGACGTCGCAGAACTCCACCTCACTCTCAATGATCATCTCCACACATCTTTTCACAGCAAAATCAATGTTAATGGATGGGTACAGTGACACCACATCCATGCTGCCTATTATGCAGTTGGATAGGCTCCTGTTTTTGTTGCACTCACTGATTCTGCTGAGGAGGTCCTCTGTACTTTCACATACATCTGGGGACAAGATGTCCCCAGATGTATGTGAAGAGTACAGAGGACCTCCTCAGCAGAATCAGTGAGTGCAACAAAAACAGGAGCCTATCCAACTGCATAATAGGCAGCATGGATGTGGTGTCACTGTACCCATCCATTAACATTGATTTTGCTGTGAAAAGATGTGTGGAGATGATCATTGAGAGTGAGGTGGAGTTCTGCGACGTCGACACAGACGAACTGGGCCTCCTACTTAGACTTACCTACGACACTGACTACCTAGACAGCCATGACCTTAGATGTTTCTGCCCTAGTAGACCTATAAGAGGTAGACCCCCCACCATAACCTCAATGGCTAAAAAGACTCCCATAGGAAGGTGGATTGGGGTGGACCAAAGCTATACGGACCCCCCCAAAACACTGATCAGGTAAGAAAAATGGTCGCACATGCAATAGGGGCTAGTATCAAAACTACCCTAAAGGGCCACATATTTTAAGTTCAATGAGAAAATCTACACCCAAAATGAGGGAGCAGCCATCGGCGTCAGCATAGCTGGCGATGTTGCCAACCTTTTCATGGTATGGTGGGAAAGGAGACTTAAAGATCTCCTTAATGAAAGCTCCATAGACCTCATCATGTACTCTCGTTATGTAGACGATATCAATATAGTTATAAGAACACCCCCACTAGACAGCACTAACAAGTTTGATTTAGAACGTAGCACGATGGAAAGCATCCAGCAGATAGCTAATTCCATACACCAGAGTATAACTGTAACTATAGACTTCCCTTCCAAACACCCTAACAATAGACTACCTGTATTAGACACAGAACTCTGCGATTAACACTATAGACGAGAGAGCCCAAATTCTCCACTCACACTATGCTAAACCCATGGCCTCCAAATACCTGATACTCAAAAACTCAGCAATGTCCAGTAGTGCTAAGTTTAATATTCTGATCGCAGATTTGGTACGAGTGATGAAGAATGTGTCCAGCATGTGCGACCCAACAGAAATGGAAGGACACATCCAACACTTCATCAACCGCATGCAGTTCTCTGGCTACAACCAAAGAGACAGAGTCAGAGTATACGAAGGAGCCATGGAAAAG
>CAXHJY010001167.1:72500-74619 GCA_964016885.1 Eledone cirrhosa
TGCAATGGGATAAAGACAGTTACGTAATCCAAACTGTCGAGAATTCATTGCGTCATCAGGGAGTCTATTCTCAGCTGAGTCTCCAGGCAATGCGCGGACACTGGCGGCTCATATAAAAATAATAATAATTCTGTAGAAGAGAACAGCTGGTGAGGACTGGATTCCATGTACCTGAAATTCTCACTGCTTCTAGTCAAATGGCCGATTCTAAAGAATCAATCACGTGACACAGAGGCTAGTTAGAAGGAATGGGATGGTAAGATGACTGACGCCCTACTAACACCCAAAAAAAAATTTAGAAGTGGTTTTTGGCAGGTTTGCTCGACAAATCAGTGATTTGGAGATAAATATAGATAATTTAATATATCACTAACATAGGCGCACAGATGCACGTCCATGCCAGCAAATACACAGGTTATGTCATAGTACCTAGGGTGGTTCAATGCAGGAGGCGTGCAGAACAATAATATAAAAGACGTAAGATAAGAAAATATTTTTAAAAAAATTAAAAAAAAATTTTTTTACTTACTTACTTAAATTTTCACTCCAACTAATTAGTTTTCTGCAATGGGATAAAGACAGTTACGTAATCCAACTGTCGAGAATTCATTGCGTCATCAGGGAGTCTATTCTCAGCTGAGTCTCCAGGCAATGCGCGGACACTGGCGGCTCATATAAAAATAATAATAATTCGGTAGAAAGAACAGCTGGCGCGGACTGGATTCCATGTACTGAAAATTCTCACTGCTTCTAGTCAAATGGCCGATTCTAAAGAATCAATCACGTGACACAGAGGCTAGTTAGAAGGAATGGGATGGTAAGATGACTGACGCCTACTAACACCCAAAAAAAAATTTAGAAGTGGTTTTGGCAGGTTTGCTCGACAAATCAGTGATTTGGAGATAAATATAGATAATTTAATATATCAACTAACATAGGCGCACAGATGCACGTCCATGCCAGCAAATACACAGGTTATGTCATAGTACCTAGGTGGTTCAATGCAGGAGGGTGCAGAACAATAATATAAAAGACGTAAGATAAGAAAATATTTTAAAAAAATTAAAAAAAAAATTTTTTACTTACTTACTTAAATTTTCCACTCCAGCTAATTAGTTTCTGCAATGGGATAAAGACAGTTACGTAATCCAACTGTCGAGAATTCATTGCGTCATCAGGGAGTCTATTCTCAGCTGAGTCTCCAGGCAATGCGCGGACACTGGCGGCTTTTTCAGTACATGGAATCCAGTCCTCTGCCAGCTGTTCTTTCTACCCGAATTATTATTATTTTTATATGAGCCGCCAGTGTCCGCGCATTGCCTGGAGACTCAGCTTGAGAATAGACTCCCTGATGACGCAATGAATTCTCGGACAGTTGGATTACGTAACTGTCTTTATCCCATTGCAGAAACTAATTAGTTGGAGTGAAAATTTAAGTAAGTAAGTAAAAAAATTTTTTTTTAATTTTTTTAAAATATTTTCTTATCTTACGTTTTTTATATTATTGTTCTGCACCCTCCTGCATTGAACCACCTAGGTACTATGACATAACCTGTGTATTTGCTGGCATGGACGTGCATCTGTGCGCCTATGTTAGTTGATATATTACAATTATCTATATTTATCTCCAAATCACTGATTTGTCGAGCAAACCTGCCAAAACCACTTCTAAATTTTTTTTTTGGTGTTAGTAGGCGTCAGTCATCTTACCATCCCATTCCTTCTAACTAGCCTCTGTGTCACGTGATTGATTCTTTAGAATCGGCCATTTGACTAGAGAGCAGTGAGAATTTTCAGTACATGGAATCCAGTCCTCGCCAGCTGTTCTTTCTACCGAATTATTATTATTTTTATATGAGCCGCCAGTGTCCGCGCATTGCCTGGAGACTCAGCTGAGAATAGACTCCCTGATGACGCAATGAATTCTCGACAGTTGGATTACGTAACTGTCTTTATCCCATTGCAGAAACTAATTAGTTGGAGTGAATAATTAAGTAAGTAAGTAAAAAAATTTTTTTTTAATTTTTTTAAAAAATATTTTCTTATCTTACGTCTTTTATATTATTGTTCTGCACCCTCCTGCATTGAACCACCTAGGTACTATGACATAACCTGTGTA
>CAXHJY010001168.1:27500-35000 GCA_964016885.1 Eledone cirrhosa
TTTGGCAGAATATCTCCTGGATATCGGAACACGTTATTCTAACTCATACGAGTGCAACGGTCAACGAAATAAATTCACAAGTAGCCGGAATGTTTCCTGGAGAGAGGAATGGTTGACTGTCAGTGCGGATGCAATGGAGCCTAATCAGCAGAACAATATGGATGTTCCGACTGAGTATCTGAATTCACTTCAAATACCCGGATTTCCACCATAAATTTTGAGGTTGAAAAAGGGTATGCCGATTATATTGCTTAGAAATATCAATCATAAAATGGGTCTTTGCAATGATACCAGATTGATTGTTGAGAGATTGATTAACGGAAGAGTTTTAGAAGCTAAACTCCCAGGCAGAGAGGAATCGGTTCTCATTCCGAGGATCATGCTGAGACCAAGTGAAGATCTGCTGCCAATCATTTGGCAAAGGAGACAGTTTTCCGTCAATTTGGCCTTCTCCATGACTGTCAACAAGGCACAGGGACAGACTTTCAAGCGAGTCGGTGTCTACTTGAATGATCCAGCATTCAGCCATGGGCAACTGTATGTTACTGCATCTCGAGTGTGTGATCCTGATGGTATAAACTTTGCAATTGATACCACTAACAGAAGAACAACCCTGAATATTGTCTATAATGAAGCTTTGAGCTGATGTATGCATATCTTTAATCCTATCAATAAGCGACGTAAATGATTCGGATATTGGTGTCCTTTGATCAGTATTGTGAGCTTTGACAGAGTTATCATTTATGTTCAATCTCATTTAATGTCGTTATGAGCAATAAAAACAAACAAGTATTGGTAAAAATTGCTTTCACTGCTATATTGCGCAATAAATACCAACAAGTATTGGTAGAAATTGCCTTCACTGCTATAAATATTCGACGTAAATGATTCAGACATTGGTGTCCTTTGATCAGTATTGTGAGTTTGACAGAGTTATCATTTCTGTTCAATGTCATTTATTGTCGATAATGAGCAATAAAAATCAACAAGTATTGGTAGAAATTGCCTTCAAACTTATCGCTTCTGATAGCGGTGGTAATGAAACGTCATCATATGCTGAGTCTGGCAAAAAGTTTGGTGCCTATGGCCGGGAAGAGCTAGAGTAATATTGATAAACGATTCTATTTTCGAAGTAGAAGGATCGGCCATTTGGAGTTCAAACCAGGCCACCTCCCCGAGTTGAACTCTGGACAATATTGATTGTCTATTACTCAGTCGCTAAGAGCCTGGAAATTACTGAATAAATGTTTGTGTCATATAATTTGTTGTTTTATTATTATAACTGACCACTTATAGATAAGCATGTTATCCATATCCATATTAATTTGGCATTTGTATAAACCATTTCAAGTAAATAGGGACCTTTTTTACATTGACGGACACCTTTTATATTAATTATTTATATCTACATATAATATAAAAGATTGGAACTTCCATCATCCTTTTGAGAAACGTGGAACAACCACGTCTATGCAATGATACACGTTTTACAGTCAGGCAGAAGATGAACCATCTCCTAGAGGTCACTATTCTAGGTGGGAGCACCTAGAATTGTTCATATACTATGCACAAATGGTACAACGAAGAATCTGGTATATCTGGAAGATTTCTTGTACTGTTTTCTGTATCACACAGACACCACGGACTCGCCTCATACTGAAACCAGACAAACATCCAATACAGTCATTTTTTTCTTTTACCTGTCTTCTCTTATCCTCTGTTTACCCGGGCGAAGCTGGGTGCGTCAGCTAGTCTATATATTAATTTCAACAACGTCAGTATTCCATGTGTCATAATTCTCGATTGTCATTGGTTCATAGGTTTCAAACGACTCCGCCCACCTCAACGAAATTAATACGCATAATGCCAATGAGGGAGTGAGAGGGGAGAGTAAGAAACAGCGAGGCAAAGTGAACGCTGTAACTAATACCATATGTGCGTGTGTATGTATGTGTGCGTATGTTTGTTTGTGTGCGTGCGTGCAGCGTTTCACAGAAAGTAAAAACTATCAACATGTGTGAGTGTGTAAGTGCACGGGTGCGTGTGTAAGTTTGCGTGCGTGTGTGCGTTTCTATTCGTGTATGTGTGTGTACGTGGGGCGTTCCACAATCCCCACGAAGTTTATCTGCCTGTGTGTCAGTCTAACATACACAGAGTTGTGAAGGGAGTAAATAGGGACCATTTTTTACATTGACGGACAACTTTTATATTTACTATTGTGTCACTTTTTGACAAGTGCTCGAAATGATTACTGATAATAAAAGCAATTAGACTTTATCAAACAGTGAACTACAGCGGCGACGGTGCGCAGCCAGAAATGAAGAAAAACGGGCCGAACAGCGCCATCGGAGCGCAGAACTTCGAGGCGAAGACGTGCCGCCATGAATGAAGAGGAGCTGGCTGAACAACGCCAACGAAACACTGGAGCCAAGCAGCGACAGCGTGCTGCGATGGTTGAAAACGAACTGACTGAGCATCATCTTTTATATTAATTATCTATATCTACATTTAATATAAAAGATTGGAACTTCCATCATCCCATGAGAAACGTGGAACAACCACGTCTATGCAATGATACACGTTTTACAGTCAGGCAGAAGATGAACCATCTCCTAGAGGTCACTATTCTAGGTGGGAGTACCTAGAATTGTTCATATACTATGCACAAATGGTACAATGAAAAATCTGGTATATCTGGAAGATTTTCTTTTACTGTTTTCTGTATCACACAGATACCATGGACTCGCCTCATACTGTAACCAGACAAACATCCAATACAGTCATTTTCTCTTTTACCTGTCTTCTCTTATCATCTGTTTACCCGGGCGAAGCTGGGTACGTCAGTTAGTATATATATAATCTCACTTTCGGGGTGGGGAACTAAGTCAAATTGGCTAAAACAATTTAATTTTAACTAATTTTAGAGACAGTTAACTTAGTAGAGTTATATATATATATATATATATATATATATATATATATATATATATATATATATATATATATATACACATACATACATACATACATACATACATACATACATACATACATACATACATACATACATACATACAGGCTTCCAACTCATTTCCGAGTACGGCCACTACTTTATATCCATGTAGGAGAACCATTACCGATGCTCTGTACGAGTGTGACTTTTTAGTCCTGCCAGCGACTTGAAAACTCTGGTACAAACACTACACTTGTGACAATTATTGACACATAGTGCTGGGCCCATGGTAGATATATGCATACATACATACATACATACATACATACATATGGATTGAGATGGACGAGGCTGCATGGTTACTGACAACGAGTGCTAGAAGGTGTGTGTATGTATATATATATATATATATATATATATATGTGCAACTCGCTTTCGCTTTCCAATCACAAGATCTTGAGATTTAACCCGACATATGTCCCGGTAAATAATTATTTCTCCTAAGTTACTCATATCTTTAATTTTGTATGCTTAATAATTGGGTAATTACATCATAGAAATGTTTTATTAAAATATCTTTATTGGAAAGTGGAGGTGATTAAGGATAATCAAGATAAACTATCAGATTACTCTTATGCAAACCATGTTAATTATCAAAACGCAAATTTTTAAGTTTGTATGATTGTTCATGTACCCAGCAATCCTAATATAAATGGCATACCAATCTTGGACTTCAAAATTTAAATCCACTCAATGATATTGGCTCACTCTTGTATAAATAACAGATGCCAATTTATTTTCATCTATATTCATTTCATAAACGAATTCAGCTGCAAAGCAATTTTCAGTATTTCTTAATTCGGATTTTTTTTTTAATTTAAGCCATTCAGTTATGATTATTCCCACATCAAGTTTAAAATGAAGAATTTGAAGTGTTTTTTTTTCTTCTTCTTCCTTTATTTCCCAGTTATATGATATCATGATCTGTCTTAATGAACCAATTGTATGTTTCTTATATAAGAAATTTCAAATGTTTTTCTAGAAAGTTTAGCAGAATCATGAAAAATGAGTGGCATACGCATCTAATTAAGATAATAGAAGTATTTTTCTCTTTAAACTTTCCAACCATAAAACTAACATCTTTTGTTGTAGATTTAATATATCGAAGCCATAAATTTGTTACCTAGGATTGATACTAATATGCTTTTTGGCTTTCATATGTCAAACAAGGGCCATTCCATTTAAAATTATTCAGACAAATCTACTGAGACAAACCAGTAATTCTTTCAACAGCAAGTAACCATTTTTCAAACGATTCATTTCAAAGCCTGGCAGAGAAAGTGCGAAGTCGTTAGAACATCAGATAAAATTCGCCCCGGTTCTCTGTGCTCTGAGTTCAAATCCCACCGAGGTCGTTAAAGTACTAGTCAGATACTGGAGTCGATTCTTCTTGTATATTTCTTTCTCACTTCCATCCTCTCTCTCTCTCACACACAATTTCTCTTCTTCTGTGGAAGATATTGACATGGAGGGAGAATGGATTTACTAAGTTTAAGTTGTCTAAGATACATCGTATGTCTCAACGGCATAACTACAAATTTATCAGGAGTTACGTATCCAAATATACATTTCGAAACCACTCACCAAATTTTGGTTGTTTTGGCGTTTTATGGGTCACAGAATTTCATAGGTGAAAAGATTTAAAGAAAAACTGCAATCATTCGGCTACATAATAGATAACTGAATCAATTTCCTGTTTACACTATCAAATATTGATTCAGAAAAAGTGAAAGCTATTTTTTTTACATTTTTCCCCTTCATATTGGGAGTTTACAGACTGTCGTTATAACTGCATAGTATTTATCTCTCCCTCTCTCTCGCTCTCTCTACCCACTCTCTCTCGCTCTCTCTACCCACTCTCTCTCGCTCTCTCTATCTCTCTTCCCGCCCTCTCTCTCGCTCTCTCTCTCTACCCTCCCTCTCTCTCTCCCTCTCTCTACCCTCCCTCTCTCTTGTGTGTGTTAGGTGTGTAGCTACAGTTACAGACGGCGCACCGTTCGGAGCAATAGAAGCTGTTACAAAGTTCATCTCGTGTTGGGTTGTATTCTAGAATTAAGGCGGCTGGATGTGTTTTTGAACATATAATCTGGCATATCTGAGGAGATGTCAAAGAAGAGTCCGAACTCGTTCATTATGATTGTACCTTGAGCTGATCGATATTGAAACAACTGTAATATATATATGTGTATATATATATGTAAATATATATGTATATATATATATTCGTATGTATATATATATATATATATATATATATTTGTGTGTATATGTATATATATATATATATATATTGGTGTGTATATGTATATATATATGTATATATATTGGTGTGTATATGTATATATGTATATATATATGTATATATATTGGTGTGTATATGTATATATGTATATATATGTATATATATTGGTGTGTATATATATATATGTATATATGTATATGTATATATATATATGTATATATGTATATGTATATATATATATGTATATATATATGTATATATGTATATGTATATATATATATGTATATATATATGTATATATGTATATGTATATATATATATGTATATATATATATGTATATATATATGTGTATATATATGTATATATATATGTATGATTTTATAAACCCATATACATTTAGTTGAGTTCTTTCAATTGTCCATCATCCATATCACAATGGAAAAACAATATTTGGGAACCTCTTTAAAAAACATACCAATACCTTCTAAGGATGACTTCTTACTCCTTATGATTCAAAAAACTAATAATTTTATCAGAAGGGTTAGATGGAGAGCCTACCACTTCGATAAAAAATCTAAACAAGCAGATCGGAAATATATGTATGATTTCAATACTTACAAGAATCCACCACACAACTTTTTACTTGAAGACTTCGAGAAAGACCTTTTTAATTTAATTAAACACCTCAAATTTAAAAAGTATAAATCCGTCTTTCAAAAGGACCTTGATTCTACCCTATTGGACCTAAAAAAGTCTAAAAAAATCCATGTCCACTCGGACAAAACTGGTAACTTGTATCATATGGATATTGAACATTATAATGAGTTCATATATAAAGAACTCAGAAAAAATTATAAAAAATCTAATAATGCGTCACTCACCAACATCAACAACAAAACACACAACATAGTAAAAAAACTAAACATTGAAGATAGAACTGAACCTTTGGCATTGAAAAGACCACACTTCAACCTGAAGGATCATAAATCAAACTTTAACTCAAATCCTTCTATTAGACTTATATGTCCCTCCAAATCAGATATTGGAATAATTAGCAAAAAAATTTTGGATAGAGTCATCCCACAAATAAGAAAACACGTTATTTTACCACTCTGGGAAAACACCTCCCAGGTAATTAACTGGTTTAAAAATATTAGATGTAAATCTTCTGCTTCATTTCTACAATTTGATATAGATAATTACTATTCTTCTATATCACCTATACTCCTGAACAAAGCATTGATATTTGCTAAAAATAGATCTAACTTAACTTTGGATGACATTAATATTATTACACATGCTAGACTAACACTTATTGAATTTCAGAATGAATACTGGACCAGAAACACATATAGTAATCTATTTGATATTACTATGGGTTCAAGCGATTCCGCCCAAATTACTGATCTTGTGGGCCTCTTTCTCCTTTTCAACATAAATGCCTCCTTTCCCCACCTCAAAGGTGGTTTATATCGTGATGACTGTCTTCTTCTTTCTAACAACCTTAGCCTTTCAGAAATTGAAAAAAACAAAAAACATATTAGAACTTTCCTTAAAGACTATTATAATCTTCATATTACTTTTGAAAAAACAAGTAAAGTAGTAAATTTCCTAGATATAACTTTAGATTTAGCTACGGGTATCTACCAACCTTACCATAAACCAAACCAAAACTTACATTACATACACTCACAATCTAATCACCCTAAATCTATCCTTAAAAACCTTGCATATAATATATCACTTAGAATTTCTAACCTTTCTTCTAACCAAGATGTATTTGATAAAAATGCGACCTTCTATAACGAAGCTCTAGATAGAAGTGGCCACAAAAATAGATTAGAATATATACCTTCTACTAAAAATACTAAAAGCATACAACCTAATATTACCAACAAACACCAAATGAAAAGTACACACCTAAATGCCACCCACACTATACCCCAAAATACCAAATCTTCTAATATAAAATATAGTAACTCTCAAAAAACTACTCATCATACAACTCTAATAAATATTAATAATAAAACTCCTAATAAAAAAGATAAAACACCTAAATCTACAAATATAACTAAAAATGGTTGTGGTGAGATCATTAACATTAATCCTCCTAGTAAACATCACGATACAACCTATAAAAATAATAAAAATAATAAACAACATAGAAACAGTAATAGACGGGTTACTTGGTATAATGCTCCATTTAATTTACAAATTAAGGATAATATTGCTAAAAAATTTTTT
>CAXHJY010001168.1:50000-65000 GCA_964016885.1 Eledone cirrhosa
CTTTTGAATTATGACGCTAAAAGACTAGTGAAAATGATTATCACATACATAGAATTACACATATCGTTTTTAACCTCCTTCCTTCAACAAATCTGAAACTTTGGCTCTCTTTGAGAAGGTGGATGTATAAATTGTTTATTTTGCTTTCATCTCTCAAGGGGGTTGAATAAATAGAAGCCATATTCTGGGGTCAAGTCAGTCGACGTACGATCAACATATCTGCGCTCTTTTGCTAATGTTGAAATCATTAAGTACGCGTACTGTAGAACGGTGGTAAGATCTCAGAAAATTGGGTTGCAATACGGTTTCAAGTGATGGGTAAACCATTACATTTTTATAAAGATCATTTTTCATAATTTTCTCTGATTAAAATGAATGGCTCGCTTTATTTTCACTTGCTACATTTACTTTGTTCACATTCATTGAGAGATAGTAGAAACTAAATGAGATTTGCTTCACTTTTATTCAGCCTAAAATAGATAAGCTAACACGAGTCAAATATCTAAAAGGGTAAATCCCTACTGCCCCTCAAAATATATTGACTTCTAGCTTTTGGTAATAGTGAAGTCAATGAAATTATTACCAGTACTTAACTAGTATTTTATCTTATCGACCGCGGACGAACAAAAACGAAAGTTGACCTCAGAGTAAACTAAGAACGTAATTAAATACCAAAAGGCATACTGTCAGATTTTTAAAGGATTCTTCCCTTCCATCGCCTCTCACCAAAATATTAACCTTGTGCTCATCCTTGGCATCGTTATTATGAATCATAAATATCGGTGGAATAGCAGAATCGGTAGAGCGGCGGATGAAATCTTTTATGATATTTGTTCCGGCTCAAATACTGCTCATATCAATATTGCCTTTCATTTTTCTGGCGTCGATGAAATACAGTAACAGTTCAAGGCTTGAGTCAATTTAATCCAAATTTCTGGACTTGAGCCTGAATTAGAAAACTATATTATGGACCATAGACAATAAACAGCAATAGCCTCTATTCAATTTCTCAACTTAGTAATCAATACTTTACATTATGTAATACTATTAACCTCTAAATGTATTATTTATTATAAAGGCAAACATTGAGTTCAGCTTTATGATAATTCACGTACTCTATTACACCCTTTCTCCCGCTCGTATCATATGTTCTGAAATACATTTATGGGCATACACCGTCATCTTCATTATAAGCCATTAAACATAAAACATTTATATTATAACTTAGAAGAAATACCAAGAACATTGTTTAAAATAGTCTTTCCTTTCACTATTATCATTTCAATGAATAACGCAGGAGTTATAAGTGAAATCTGCAGATGCACGGCACGCTAGTTCGATCACGGAAGTATACATCGATCATCTTTAAAAAACAGTCCATTCTATAATGCTCCGGTCTTCCTGACTCTGAATAAGAACATTCATAACGTATTGTACCTCCCACAGAGCAATTTGAATTTGTATATTTGAATACGAACGATAAGATGGTTGATACTAAAGCCTTGTAATCATAGTTGTGCGTGTGCATGATGGACATCATATATCACACACGCAAACATATATCCACTACACCACACCCATACACACATAGCTATGCATATATATGTCGATGTGTGTGTATATTTATTTGACGGCAAGTTAAAGTTACTGAAGAGACTAGTTTTATACTGTATGTATGTAGGAGCCATTATATACAGATATACACACATATGATATGAAAGAGAGAGTTAAACGCGCGCACACACAAGGTCAACTTATGAACGAGTGTGCTGCGCCCTTCACATTTCAATATTTTATTGATGTTATTTTTTCAGCCGTTATTTCGCACTGTCTGTACTCTTCCCTTCTTCTGCAATAGAACCTGATTTTCTAGAATTTTCAGGTTGATGTCAGGATCTTGCTGTTTTTAATATCTTTAGAGCAGATATCTTCTATAGACTAGTAAGACTAGTCATATATCCCAAATGTCGGTATCATCATTAGTATTGTAAATTCATAGTTGGCTATTCCCTTGTACCTCTGCCAGGCAGGCAGTCAAATTGGCAGTCGATAGAACGTTGGATATTTGTTCTGAGTATCTGCGTGACGAGTTCAAATCCTGCCGGGATTCACTTAGACTTTCATCTTTTTTGGATCGATAATGTATCAGCTTAGTGCTCGTACAGCTCTCTCTCTCATTCCTGCTGGATCTAGGGAGGTAGCACCAAGAAGATGAGGGCTGTGTGTCTGCTTGCGATTGCGTTGGAAATTAAAACCCTAGCGAAAGCATGGTGCATGCTTCCAAGTCATACCCTTTTCCAGTGAAGGCTGTATCCACGACTGCCGTATTTCATCATCTATCTTTGTTCACGTCAACTTCTTATGTTTATATTTAGATACGTGTGTGTGTGTGCATTTACATAGATAAATATGTGTGCACATACGTATATATGTGTGCACGTGCGTTGCTGAGTGGTTAAAGAATTGGATTCACAATCGCGAAGTTGTGAGTTCGATTCCCGGACCGGGTGATGCGTTATGTCCTTGAACAAGACACTTTATTTCACGTTGCTCCGACTACCTAGATTTACAACCGATAAATAGTATTAGCAATTGGAAAGACCAATCGAAACATTGTTTCCTCGGTCTGATTTGACGAGATCCACCCTACTCATTAAGCGAATGAGATTTGGGAACTTTTCGATCGACTGTCGATAAGTGTGTGCGTGTAACGGATGCGCAGACTAAGCACACAACACAACACACAAAAAGAAGATGGTGTAGGACAGAACAAAGGAGAGACACACAAAATAAAAACCTAGTCACTGAGCAGGTCACAGAATATGTGACGAAAGAGCTTTGATAATATATAAACAACCTTCCGGTTATCGAACCAACCAACCGGAAACTTATAAATTGAAGTGAAAACCACAGGTGCGTGTGTTTTTATTGACAGCATGGCCCTCTCAAAGTATAACTATATATATATATATATATATATATATATATATGTAGATGTGTGTGCGTGTGTTCGTCAGAATCTCGGAATAATGCTTGCTTGGAACAAATTTAATAAGACAATTATTTATGAATCAGTTTTACTGCGTTCTCCAATCAAATATGAACAATTTTTGTTTCTTAATTTTAGCCCTGCATCAGTTGAAAATGTTATTAGCTCCAAATATTTCTTAACAATTGAACCCTTTTTAGTATAGATCTTAATGTATGTATGGACCCGGAACTCCCGATTGGGTTGTAGGGGCGCCCATCACGACATACAGTGTATCTTGGGTACTACGTAAACCTGACGGTGCCCAATTCCCTCTCCACAGCTGATTTCTCCCATACAAGGAGAAAGAGTGATAGAAAGAAAGTAAGAATAATGCTGGAAGAATTGAGCGCAGTACAGGATTTATATGTTTTTTATTGATCTCTAAAGAATGAAAGGTGAAATTGATCTCGGTATGAATTTGACATTCCATAGTTGTTTATTTCCAATGACATTAATGGTTCTCGAACTGCCTCCTTACTTACTGATATCCCGGTGGTGTTGGCTACATAAAGGGTAAACCCGTAGAATAGGTATTTCAACTCCTTCGTTATCGTCCTGGATACCGCTTCTTCAATTCTTTCCGCTGGGAGCACGAGGCGGATTGCGGGTGGAATGGATCCCAGTGCTGGACTGATATTTTTTTCTCAACTTCGGAAGAAAGAAATGCATAATTGACCTCGATGGGAATTAAGCTCGGATAGCGCAGAGAGCTAGAACGAATATCGCAAAGCATTCTATCCAAAGTTCTAACAACTCTGCTAATTCGTAGCAGATCTTCTGTTATACTGCTTGGCAATTAGAAGCAAACTTTCAGTTAACGCTGGCTCGTTATAATAGATTTTTTGGATAACGAATTGTATCAGTGAATATTTTGAGTTCGTGCTTAAAATTTATTAATTCAGCCTCAAACGTTTGACGTGTATAATCTCCGTACATATTCGTCAATTTTCTATGATGTTGTTGATATGCTGTGAACTTATCATTCACCTTACTGCATATGGTGATAGTTAAATAAGGCGCAGGTTCTTAATGTTTACTTTTAATTTTGTTATCCACCAGGGTGGTTTGCATCGAATTATTTCGTTATCACGTACACTGCTGGAATCTTCAAGGTTTCTTGTCATAGTAATAGGCGCCGTATACAAGCAAGGATTAATTATCCAATAACTGTCACCACTTGATCTTATATGTTTTAAAGCAATAACATAAATAAGGTTTCACGTGAAAATGGTTCGCTTTATCCCCAGTGATGCATCTACTATTATAGAGTAGATATTTGCCCTATAAAGAATTAGAGAAATAAATAAATATATATAAATTAAAATCAAAAGTAAAAAATTATTTTCTAACTTTAGTTTTAAAATATTTAAAAGTTATTCCGCAGTATTTTCTGTCAGATTAGTTACATCAAAAGTTATGGAGCATTAAGTTGGAGTGATAACAGTTTGTTTGCATTTTAAACATATTTTCTATGGCAGATTTTGACAGGTTTTGAATGTTTTCAGAAAATCGACTAGCATCACAGGAATTGGAATAACAATTTCTATCTGCAACAGACATTTTTCATGCGAAGAAAAATGTCTACCTATTGTGAAAGCTGATTTACCGTGAAAAAGAATACGTTTGGGTGAATTTAGTCTCAGTATTTGATTATAGTTGGCGGTGGATTGGCAGTATAGGTAGAGGGTCGGACGCCATGCTTTCAAGCATAGTTACGTCCCTTTTCGATCTGAGTTCAAATCCCGCCGAGGTTGAGTTTGCCTTTCATCCTTACGGGGTCGATAAAATAAAGTACCAGTAATGCACTGGGTAATTGCTGGCCTTGTGCCTAAAGTAGAAACAAGTATTTGATTATAGTTGTTTCGAAGTAGTTAGACCGTCGAATTAAATACTATAGCATTTGAACCACCCTTCTGCGCTCTGAGTTCAAATATCATCGAGGTCAACTTTTCCATTTATTCTTTTGAGGCCAATAAATACAGAACTAGTCTAGGAACATTAGATTGGTAGATTGTGCAGTATGTGATCTAGTTCTGTGTTCTGAGTGGGGAATAGCGACTGGAAGATATTATCACCAATGTAATTACCAATAGAAATATAGTTTCCTTGTTCGACCCAACGATGGCCTACTTTCCTTTTTCATATAGCCGATAGAAGGATCGCTGTAGGTTGTTTTCATAACACCGATGTAGATGTTAAACAAAATGGGAAGAACAAGTGAAGTTAGAAAATTGCTTACCTTATCCAGAGAAGGAGTGAGAGATATAGAGGAGACCCCGAAAAGATGAAAGCAAAGTTGACCTTGGTGGGATTTGAACTGAGAGATCCAGAATGTATACCACGAAGTTTTAACGACTCTGAACACTTCTTCCTCATCTTTTATTTCGTTGTGGGTAGGTTTATGTTTATTTCTTTAATATACAGTTCCGTTGAGAAAATATTAAACAAATTACTTAGGAGTGTTTATGGGTGATGTATACACACCAGGAATGATAAAAGTGGTGGCTCCATTGGGGTTGGGATGGATGGAGATAGTATGCAGCTGGTTGTTGTTGATGCTTAGTCCCTGATCGAGCTAATCTATGATCAAATGCATGAGCGTTATTTAACTTTATTGCAAAATATACTTTACACCATCTTGGCATTCACCTTTTTATAACGCTCCTAATAACGTTATTAGGCGGTAAATTGTCAGTGAATTGGAGGAATTAACCGTGCGTCGGATTAAAATGCATCAATCACCGTATTTGTACTAGTTCTCTCTGCTCTGCGTTCAAATCTCGCCGAAGACAAATTCAACTTTCATCCGTTCAGGGTCGATAAACAAAGCACGAGTCCAGGGCGGTGGGATTATTAGAGCGTGGGACGTAATGCTCTGCGGTGTCTCTGTTCGTCTGCGAATTCATTGGTGCAAAACTGTATGAGCATTTGTTTCTCCCTTGGAAAACATCTGTAACATGGAGAGGGATATTTTACACGCATAACCGACTGTTGGTCTTCCCCCAAAATATCTTTCTGTGTACAAACACATGGTTAGTCATGATCCATATATGTTTTTTTGTTTTTGTAGATGTAATTGTTTCAAACTTTGAGGTATGAAACATCTAAGGAATATGATCAATACTGGACATCGATAAGTAGAATGGGAAATAGAATTGCTAGTTGGAAACATGAGGTTGAAACCAGTTTGATCTGAAAAGATCAGTCAATAGATCGTTGTTGTAACAGCTGTTAGAAAGCAACACGCTGTATACAATGATTTCTAATTTAGGCACAATTTCAATAAATTTGGAAAAAGGGAAAGTCAATAGCGTCGACCCCAGTATTTGATTGGTACTTTATTTTATCAACCCCATGGAAGTATGAAAGCAAGGTTGTTCTTAGAGGGATTTGATTTCAATACGTAAAGAGCTGCTAGAAATTTCGTAAAGCATTTATCCGCAAAGCACCTAACGTGTCTGCCAATCCAACGCCCTCAACCCACTGTATATAATAAATGTTGCGAATCTGTGAAATAAATTACTGTTCACTCTACGGGAGTTCCTGTTTTTTTTTTTAGCAGGAGATATTTTATCATAAATTACTACTTTGCCTAAAACCCATTGCTTGTTCCGGGTCAGCTAACCCCTCAACCTTCGATTGGAGACATAAAGCGTCGTGTTACATGAAACCTTTAATGTGAATGACTTCTACTTTGAAGTGTAATGATATGTTTCTAACCAGCTGTGCTAACAATATAACCGCCCCAATGTTTGTCTTAGTGGCTTGAATGGAAATTCATTTACGTTCCCTCCAAAAACATTTTATGTTATTCATTGAAATAACATAACATCTCGAACCATATTTTGTAACTTGATTTAATACCACACATGAAATATTTGATCGTAAGTGCAATTTTATTATTATTATTATTATTATTGTTTTTGTTGTTTTTGAAAATTTCACGTCTTTTATCTGCTCTGTAAGTTTCTTTTCAACATAATTTTAAAACGGTTTTCTTTCTGTTGGAAAATGTTGCATTGTTATATAGCTAGGCCAACTGCGTTCCGAGAAGGCCGGTTTTCCTTCATCTTCAGTCCTACATGTAGTAAGGATAGTGGATTGGCAGAGTCGTTAGAGCGTCGGACATGGGCTTAGCAGAATTTATTCTCGGTGTTAACTTTCTGAGTTCAAATCCCACCGTTGTCAACTTCGCCTTCCACCCTTCTGGTATTGATAATAAATAGTACCATTTAAATATCAGATGATGATGTGATCAATTGTTTTCTGGGTGTAACCGTCCGGACTATACCAAGTCCAGTGATGGATAAATTTGCGGAGGAATTATTTGTCAGCGATACAGAGATTGTTGTAGTGGCACAGGAGCAGAAAGCGATTACAGTTGTCATTGGTGGATGGGCTGAGTCTGCAATGGGTCAGTTGGGGGGAACTTGACAGAAGAAGAAATGGTAGCATTGAAGGTCATCAAGATGATCGTGATTTCATGGGGTGGGATTTGTCCTAAAATCTGTTTGGAGCTGGTCATAGTAGTAGTCCTTGACAGTATTCTCTGGGATATCTGTAGAGGCATAGGCAACGATGATAGTCATCTTCCCGTGCCTGTGGTCAAAACGGGTGGACAGCAAATGGTCGCTCACCAGATTCCAGCTGATGAGTAACTTGCGGATGTGCTTGGGCGATGGCTAAGCAGAATGTTTAGGTTGTAGAAGTTTTTTTTTTGGGGGGGGGGGGTATTTCTTCCTGCTCTACGTTTTGTACTCATATCCTGGTTAACTTTACATTTCATCCTTCCTGGGTTATTAAAATAAAGTATCAGTTTAATATTGCGATCAATCCAACCGACTTTCCCTTCCTCGCAGATTGCCGGCCTCGTACCCACGTTAAAAGTTTATTTTAATACTATTATGGGAAGTGTTATAGCTGTTTCCAGCCGAATTTCCTGCTTCTAAAATTTGCTAGCTGGCATCCAAAAGTATCAACACCTTATGGATAAGTCTACAGTTCTGCGTTATTGTACAATCAGGGGTCTGGTTGTACCACTCCTTTTCAGCATAGGATTACGGCTCTTTATCATCCGAGTTCAAATCCCACCGAGGTTAACTTTGCCTTTCATCCTTACGGGGTCGATAAAATAAAGAACCAGTCACGCACTGGGGTCAATTTAATCGACTTTCCCCTCTCATTAAATTGATGGCCTTGTGTCTATATAAGAAACCATTATAATATAGATTATTATCCCTTTTATTGTTTGCCTTGTGCCTAAATCAGAAACCATTATTATTAGTGGTGGATCGATAAAATAAAGCACGAGTAATGCACTAGCGTCGATTTAATCGACTTTCCGCTCACCCCAAATTGCTGGCCTTGTGTCTAAAGGAGAAATCATTATTGATGGTGGTGTTTGTTTGTTTTTTGTTGGCCTCTAGCTCACTATATCCCTCTCTTCCAAAATAATTCATAATTTTGCAAAAAAAAAAGAAAAAAAGAAACTTTCATTTCATACTTTTTAAAACCAAGAGATTGCGGAGCTTTTCGAAAAGAAACAAGTCTCTCTACTCCGATAAACCCACTACTATCATCATCATCACGATGACCACCGTAAAAGAGAAAAATAATAAGAGAAATTAGCATTACAGTACCTGTGTGTGTGTGTGTGTGTGTGTGTGTGTGTCTGTCTGTCTCTGTGGTTCTGTGTGTGTGAGAGAGGGGGCGATATATGACTAACATGACTCATTGCATTACAAAATCTTTCTTAGTATAAAATTGATTTTTATGTTATTTCTTGAGGCGATGAGTTGGCCGAGAAGCTAGAGCATCGTAGTAAAATTGCTTCGTATTTGTTCCGACTCGCTGCGATCAACTTTGCTTTACATTCTTTCGAGATTGATAAAAAAAAAAAAAAATGAATTGCCATTGTAGGACTGGCATCAATTCCTCCACTGTTACTATTTAAAGAGGGATAGATTCCGCCAGGTTTAAAATGCCCAGAAAACAACGTGTATCCGGACGGTAAACCTATGACTCTATCAGGAGTTTACGGCGGTGGAGTGACCGAAGCGTTAGAGAGTCGACCAAATGTTTTGCGGTGTTTATTCGGGTTATTTACGTTCCGAGTTCAAATTCTGTCGGGATCAACTTTACTTTTCACCCTTCCTTGATAAAATATAGAACCAATCAAGTATTGGTGTCGATTTGAACCGATTTTTCCCTTTATACAAATTGGTAGCCTTGTGCTTAAATTAGAAACCATTAATCTATTTGTTATTGTTTCTTCAAAGTAAAACATAAACACACAAAATAGCAGCGTGGTCGTGTTAAACCGAGTATGTGTGTGTGAGTGGTGGGGCTGTTCGGTTTACAATCGAAGTGGTACTACTGAGAGATAAACAGATCTGTTCAGACTCAAATCACAAAATGGCAACATAAAATGTGCGCTGAGCCTATTCCTAGACCAGTAACAGCAGGAATTGAAATTAATTGATCAACATGGATTATACCATAATCTTATACACGAGAATAAACGGAATTCATGTGAGAAAATTCACATTAAATTCATCGTTCAGTAAGTTAACGATTAGATACTGATAAATCTGTGCTGAGAGATATCTTTGAGGAGAAGTAGAATGTATACATTAAGAATTAGTACAAGTAAATATTCAGTACAAGTGCCAAGAGACTTTTTAAAGAGAGGGGGGAATGTATTTTTGAGATTATATTTTATTGCGAGTATAAGTGATAGTAAGAGCGTTAGGATTCTAGTGACTAAAGTAATTATATTAAACAGTTGAAGTATTTACATTAATTTTATTTTAAATAAATACATATGACAGGAGTTATGGCCGGCAGTATCAGCAATGGAACAAACAAGGACTAGGTGGAATAGAATTTCTTCCATCATCAGTTATTTTTTTCGGTACCAGCAGTTTTATTGAATAGATGTGGACTAAAAAAAAATTATTTTATGAAATTTAATTTAAATAAATGTGGTTTTAATAAATATCTATATCGCCTTGAGTTATGAAGAGAGAAAAAAGAAAAGTAGGAAGAAGGAAAGAATTACTCGATTCTCTGACCTGCTAAACAATAAAAATCGCCTGAAAAACGCAAGGCGTGTCCTAATTAACCAATTGCCAAAGAAAATTTCATACAAACAAAATATTAATGTTTAAATTAAAACAGCGTGTAGGAAATACATAATTTGACAAGTAAAAAAAAAACAAAAAAGAGCGTCAGACTATCAAATATCTGTATTATGCCCGAAACCTTACTGAAGGGCAGGAACAAATGATGTATGGTAGTAAAGATTCGTTGAACAGTTCATAGAAGGAATTGATTACTTTTCCTATAATGTTTTATTTGAAAACATCTCCCCATTAATCCTGTCGAAAAATATTATTGGATTTTATAAATATATATATATATATATATACTAACACAAAGTGAACAAAATGTCAAAATTATATAAAGATTCTTCTGCAACATTTCAGTCGAAACTAATTAAAACGCGATACTGTATTTGGACCGAAATAATCACATCGTGGTAATCATATTAGCAACTAAATACACGTCTTCTTTTATAGATTCTATTATTTTAGTATTATATTATATTATTACAAATCAATTTTTCAGCTTCCAACAACGTCCGTCATAATTATATTCTATCTCATCTGTAATAACTTTCTGGAGCAATGCAATATATCCCTACGTACATACATACGTACGCATCTACGTATTTATGCATTTGTATGTGTTTATATATATAATGTGTCTGTATGTATAGCTATGTGCACAAATGTGTTTCAGTATTTGATGAATTCCTATAACGCAGTTGGCTGCTTTTATAAAAGCCTTGTTCTCAACCCTTTTTGAAGTATTCTATTGTCACTGTCTTTATTCACCGCACCAATGTATGCAGTATTCTAAGCAATCCTGAGATATTGGAGATGGAAATAGACATGCAATTATCATACATTTCTGCGTGGTGAACAGTTTCCAATTGACTACCAAATATGAACATTTATCCTAACCAAACACCATTCCTATGTCATGTGAGAATGCTTTGACAAGCTGTGTCTTATGGTGTTATGCACATTACATATCTTTGGCTTGAGGCCATCGATAAAATGATGTGCATGATATTAATTTTATTTCTTCTGCAGCTATGGCATATCCTCAAAATGTGTGACTTTTAAAGGCAAACTCACGTTGAAATATCCTCGTCGATAACAATCTAATTCTGTGTGTGATTATAGATAATTTGCAAATCCATACATATTAAAGCAACTTATCTATAGTTTATACATAACATGCTCTAGTCTTGTAAATTTGGGCAACACATATTTCTTAATCCTTAGTGTTTTTTTATAAATGTTTGATTGTTCATAAAACATTATGAATTGTGTTTACTATTTAAACATGTAAACAAAAAATAAAATATGTTTTATCCTTTTAGAAAAGTAAGTTTTAAAAAGTAAAATATTATTGCTATCTTTCCTGAAATTACATCAGTAGAGTGGTTTATTATTCTTCACGACCAACTAATAACAAAATGTACGAGATTATTGCCCATCAATAGCCCCATAGAGTACAGGCTTGGATCTTTAATTGGTTCGTAAGAAAACGGATTCACTTACATGATATTATGTTTAGTTTTAATAAATTGGTGTGTGGCCGTGCCGACTGTTAAGTTTTGGTTGTCACTGATCAATACAAGTGTTGTCTGTGCTGTTGTCAACCAGCCTTGTAAATCTAGTTCAGGGATGTATAGTTTTTTTAACAAGCTGACAAGAGCGACCCTGTAGAATAGGAGGTTTCAACACCAGTAACATGCTATCAGGCCACGTTCACATGACTTTCCATTTGTTAGTTTTGCAATAACTATCTGCAATGTTTCACTAATGATACCATATGTTTTAGGAGAAAGGGCTTCATAATATTCACTCCATAACTATACCACATCACAGTGGTGTAGTTTGTTTTACATTCCACTCCCTCATCATCGACCACGTGCCAGAATGGCTCCGAATGATTTTTGAGAAGCCTCGTGGTGTGGTACTTCATACTGTGCTATACGGCTTGTATATGAATGTCATGTACTTCAAGCATACAACAACAAACTCTGTCACTGTCATTCAGTCATTCTCGCGGTGTTCCCCCCTCTCTTTCTCTCAATCTCTCTATCGGTCTCCCTTCTCTATCGGTCTCCTATACTCTAAGAAATATGTATTCATGTGTGTGCGTCTCTCTCTCTCTCTCTATAATAAGTAAGTCAAACATGTTAAATTTGGCTTCGTTTATTATACATTCTCTGCTGTATATATTTATTATTGGCTGTGACCTCATCAGGCAGTACGAATTATTGTAGAAAAAACAGGTAAACTTGGTGCTGAAATGTGTTCCACTCTGTCATCGATATGCCCAGCTCTTGGGTTTGTTGTTAGTCCTCCGAGGAACTGATACATATATTAAACATTTATACTCTATGTATTGAATACCTTAATTATTGTGGTTACTCCCGATTTAACCCGGGATACACACCCACATATATATATATATATATATATATATATATATATATAATTATTTCTACTTTTGGCACAAGGCCAGCAATTATCCCAGTGCATTACTGGTACTTTATTTTATGGACCCCCGTAAGGATGAAAGGAAAAGTTAACCCTGGCGGGATTTGAACTCAGACCATAAAGGGCCGTAACTCTTTGCTGCAAAGCATGGCGTCCGACGCTCTACCGATACTGCCAATCCACCGATATATAATGAATCAAAACATCAAATATGTTTAGAATTTTGTGTTTCTCAATAGACTTTATCGTACATCAAATACATAATATATACAATATACCGTGTTTCTTGTACGGTATATGGCACTTTCTCGCTCTGTATAAACATATATCTTTTCATTTGGTTATGTATATATATATATATATATATATATATATATACCAGTTGATTGGACTGGAGCAACATGAAATAAAGTGTCTCCCTCAAGGACACAACGCGCCGCCGGAATCCGAACTCAATAACATTACGATCATGATGTATTGCTCCCTCAAGGACACAACGCGCCGCCGGAATCCGAACTCAATAACATTACGATCATGATGTATTGCCACTGTTTTCTATTGTTTAATTGTTGGTCTGTTAAACGATTTAAGCATGTTTTTGTGCATTGGATTAAACTAGAATACAATACGGTATATAGAGTCGTTGAAAGGTCATTTCCTTTGAGAGATTTATTTCATAAACGAAATACAAAATGGATGCTTATCTTGCAGCAGAATTTCAAGCATATTAAAACTTTATTATGTTCCTGCTATCCATCCTTTTACATTACTTTACATCCAACAGATTAATTCTTTCACATCATTTCTTAGTTTGAAGTAGTTCAATTTCGCTGCGTGTTCAAGAGTGAAATTTACGTTTTCATATAATACCATTTATGAGATTTTTTTTCAAATCGACTTTTTCTTTAGTTGTCCACATTTTCCCCATGTACTTCACATACTTGGTTGCTTTAATACTATTTCTTTATATCGATGATGTATCGTTGTCGTTTCATGCAGATTCTTTCAAAAATGTTTATTGATTTAATGGACAGGGGCAATTCATGCAGTATTGGTATATACAATATGTTTCTCTTGGGATATGCCTGAATATGAGGCAGTTCTGCAAATTTGATTGGCATATTGTATCGATCCAGGCAGCAGATGTGTGAAAGAATGAATTTTCGTTACGGCTGTCTATCATATCAGTGCATCTCATCAAAACTAATTTATCATTATAATTTCTAACAGTGGGATTATTGATTTTAACAAATGTCGAAGGTGTTAAGTGGTAAAATCTGTAAAGCAGCCATTCAAAGAATGCAGTAATTTTACAAAACCAACAATCGGATATTGAGTATTGTATGGTTATTCGTATAGGGAAATAGAAATAATTGCTGTGGTGAATTTAAAATATTATTTTTATTTAATGAAGGACGCCGAACCACAACATCTAAAGACCTTTGTAGAGTGTGTTGATGTTATTATTCAGTTTAATAACTGACGGCAAACGTGGGAAAATTACATTTTAATTCAGAACAACGTAGTTGTTTAGTTTTCTTTAGAGTGTAGAACTGGATAGATTCAGTCATAACTGGAGACGAAATGAGGACTGTTTATTAGAAAAAGAGTCTGCTGACTGCGTAGATATTTGTTTCATATCTTTTCACATACCACGACATTGTCCAATCAAAAAAAATAGGTCTCAACATAATTAATCCATACAGAATATTATACATTAATATCAATATTGCTTAAATACTTATACACAAAAATCCTCTGAATTCATTAAAGTAATTGCCTTGGTTACATCCTTTAAATTGATATAAAACATTTAAAATAGCGAATAGACAGTCGTTTTGACGTCGTTTCAGCTCTCCGAGTTCAAAGAGTTTGAGAGATCTGCATGGTGTGCGTGTGGATGCTCTCAAGAGACATCTCGACATTCTGCTGACTGGGATACCAAATGAACCCGCAGCACGAGGCTACGTGGAATTAAGAGCAGCAGCAACAAACCTTCCTTTTGCATCAATGGCCAACAAGGAAAAGCTGGCTGCAGATAATGTTGCATCAATAACAGTTCCCCAGCATGGCCTCAGCCTTTTGGCTGGAACACATAATACAGTGATATGTATGTGTATATATATATATATATATGTATATATATATATATATATATACATATATATATATATATATATACATATATATATATATATATATATAATTTGTGTGTGGGTGTGTATTGTTATACATTGCGAAGGTCATAATGCCAATAAAAACACACGTACCTCTTGGTTTTCACTTCAACTTATTATAAATTTGCGGTTATCGAACCAAGCAACCAATCGGAAACTTATAATAAATTGAAGTGAAACATAGCGGGTACGTGTGTTTCTTGTTGGCGGC
>CAXHJY010001169.1:5000-7500 GCA_964016885.1 Eledone cirrhosa
AAATTTGAGTTTAAAACCTATAATAACCCTCCGTGTAACCCAGCATTGCTACTCTTCGAAAATGATGTCTTGGAACTCATACCGAGTATCAAATTTCGGAATAGGAGCAATTCTTCCAGCAGGACCTGAAGAATAGAATTCGTTCTATTAAGGATTCTAATGCCATGCACGCCCATTCCGACAAAACTGGCAAACTATATCAAGTGGAGCGCAGTACTTACCATCAACTACTACATAATGCTGTAACTAAGGATTGCCGTAAAACTAATCGGTGCGTCATTAATGAAATCAACGATGCTGGGTTTAAAATCACCTCTGATCTCAACATCCTGGACCGGACCGAACCTCTGGACCCTATTTCTCCCCTCTTTACCCTGAAGGATCACAAATCCAATTTTCCGAACAACCCCTCTATTCGGCTTATTAACCCTACGAAGTCCGTTTTAGGTAGACTTAGTAAAACGATTCTTGATAGAATTATACCTGAAATTAGAAGTTTGGCCCCTCTTGCACTGTGGAACAATTCTTTCGCGGTGATTGATTGGTTCAACGGCATATGCAACAAGGAACATTGCCGTTTTATCCAATTCGACATCAATAATTACTACACCTCCATCACTTTACCACTTCTCCTTAGAGCTATCAATTTCGCTAAAACACTCACAGTGGTTACGGATTTCGAAGTTGATGTCATCCTCAATGCCCGTAAATCGGTGATTAATTTCGACGACTCTATTTGCATTAAAAAATCTAATAGTACCCCATTCGATGTGAGTATGGGCGCCAGCGATTCTGCGGAGGTTACTGATCTTATCGGCCTTTTCCTTCTTTTCTCTATCAAGGACGAATTCCCCAACGTGGGCGGTGGTTTGTACTGTGATGATGGTCTTTTGACCATGACTAAGTGCGGCCCACGTGCTTGCGACAAGAAAAGAACTCACAGCCTTCTTTAAAGGCTTCAACCTCTCTATACAGGTTGAGGCCAACATCTCGTCGTTAATTACCTAGACGTTACCCTCAATTTATCGAATGGCTTGTATTACCCGTATAGAAAGCCGAATGATACGCTTAATTACATAAGTAAGCATTCTAACCATCCTGCCAGCATAACCAGCAAATTCCACGTCAATAGATGAATACAGGGACACAACATCCATACTACCTATTATGCAGTTTGTTAGGTCCCTAGATAGGTTACCCCGCCCAGATATACAGTCAATTAAACAGAATTAGGTGTAAAATAAACTAGGAGAAAAGAGAAAAGAGGAAATGGTATATATTTTATCTGGTCATTCTATAGACATGTTTTATGATATATAGCTCTGATTATTTAATTTATTAACTTTTCATTGAGCCACAAAGTGACCCGTTGAAAAACACGTATATGTATATATGTATTTATATATATATATGTAAACCTTTATATATATATATATTATATATATATATATATATATATATATATATATATATATATATATATATATATATATATATATATATATATATATATATGTATATATATATGTATATATATATGTATATATATATGTATTTATATATATGTATTTATATATATGTATATATATATATATATATATATGTATATATATATATATATATATGTATATATATATGTATTTATATATATGTATTTATATATATGTATTTATATATATGTATTTATATATATATGTATATATATATATGTATATATATATGTATATATATATATATGTATATATATATATGTATATATATATATGTATATATATATATGTATATATATATATATATATATATATATGTATATATATATATATGTATATATATATATATGTATATATATATATATATATATATATATATGAATATTTATATGTATATATATATATATATATAAATATGAATATATATATGTATATATATATATATATGTATATATATATATATATATATATATATATATATATATATATATATATGTATATATATATGTATATATATATATATATGTATATATATATGTATATATATATATATGTATATATATATAGTGAAAAATTGAACGGGAACAAAACAGAGAGGCAGTACGAACAAAGGTTTATTAATTTCACGCTCTTGAGAGTGGGGTGGTGGTGGGGAACGACGTTTCGGGCATAAGCCCTTCTTCAGGTGAAAAGTGTGTGGGAAGAGAGTTCAAAGGGTGTGTAGGGGAGTGGTGGAGAGACATATAGCAAAAAGGGGGTGGAGGAAACGGTGCAAATGAAATTAAAAATAAAGGCATGATCAAAGTAAAATTAAAATAGGGTAAAACAGGTGGTGGAAGGGTGGAGTGGGGAGAGGGAGACGGGGTGTCCGAGCGGGGAGGGCTGAAGGTGGTGTGTGTGTGTAGGTGTACGTGTGTGTGTGTGTGTGTATGTGAAAGCAAGGATTGTGAGAAGAACGGGGTTGCATGTTCAGGAAGAGATGTGTGTGGGGTGGGATGTAGGTCGGAGTG
>CAXHJY010001169.1:30000-50000 GCA_964016885.1 Eledone cirrhosa
TATGTTTATAATAAACATTTTGAAGACCTAATCGCTATAGAATAGAATACGTCACGTATTACAATTAGATTCTCGATAAAAGCAAGGGAAGTAATCTACGCGTTTCATTCTTGTTAGAAATCATCAGGACTACATATCCAGTGCTTTTATCGAGAATGACACAGCTAGAGACTTATAGAATACTTAGCTGTGTACAGGAACTGGTTTGAAAGAGCGGTTGCCGGTCCGGCAGAAATTAGAAATTGGAATAAATGCTCTGAAATAGCGATATATATGTGAATATAGACATAGAATATTCGAAAATATTCTGTATGTTTATAATAAACATTTTGAAGACCTAATCGCTATAGAATAGAATACGTCACGTATTACAATTAGATTCTCGATAAAAGCAAGGGAAGTAATCTACGCGTTTCATTCTTGTTAGAAATCATCAGGACTACATATCCAGTGCTTTTATCGAGAATGACACAGCTAGAGACTTATAGAATACTTAGCTGTGTACAGGAACTGGTTTGAAAGAGCGGTTGCCGGTCCGGCAGAAATTAGAAATTGGAATAAATGCTCTGAAATAGCGATATATATGTGAATATAGACATAGAATATTCGAAAATATTCTGTATGTTTATAATAAACATTTTGAAGACCTAATCGCTATAGAATAGAATACGTCACGTATTACAATTAGATTCTCGATAAAAGCAAGGGAAGTAATCTACGCGTTTCATTCTTGTTAGAAATCATCAGGACTACATATCCAGTGCTTTTATCGAGAATGACACAGCTAGAGACTTATAGAATACTTAGCTGTGTACAGGAACTGGTTTGAAAGAGCGGTTGCCGGTCCGGCAGAAATTAGAAATTGGAATAAATGCTCTGAAATAGCGATATATATGTGAATATAGACATAGAATATTCGAAAATATTCTGTATGTTTATAATAAACATTTTGAAAACCTAATCGCTATAGAATAGAATACGTCACGTATTACAATTAGATTCTCGATAAAAGCAAGGGAAGTAATCTAGGCGTTTCATTCTTGTTAGAAATCATCAGGACTACATATCCAGTGCTTTTATCGAGAATGACACAGCTAGAGACTTATAGAATACTTAGCTGTGTACAGGAACTGGTTTGAAAGAGCGGTTGCCGGTCCGGCAGAAATTAGAAATTGGAATAAATGCTCTGAAATAGCGATATATATGTGAATATAGACATAGAATATTCGAAAATATTCTGTATGTTTATAATAAACATTTTGAAGACCTAATCGCTATAGAATAGAATACGTCACGTATTACAATTAGATTCTCGATAAAAGCAAGGGAAGTAATCTACGCGTTTCATTCTTGTTAGAAATCATCAGGACTACATATCCAGTGCTTTTATCGAGAATGACACAGCTAGAGACTTATAGAATACTTAGCTGTGTACAGGAACTGGTTTGAAAGAGCGGTTGCCGGTCCGGCAGAAATTAGAAATTGGAATAAATGCTCTGAAATAGCGATATATATGTGAATATAGACATAGAATATTCGAAAATATTCTGTATGTTTATAATAAACATTTTGAAGACCTAATCGCTATAGAATAGAATACGTCACGTATTACAATTAGATTCTCGATAAAAGCAAGGGAAGTAATCTACGCGTTTCATTCTTGTTAGAAATCATCAGGACTACATATCCAGTGCTTTTATCGAGAATGACACAGCTAGAGACTTATAGAATACTTAGCTGTGTACAGGAACTGGTTTGAAAGAGCGGTTGCCGGTCCGGCAGAAATTAGAAATTGGAATAAATGCTCTGAAATAGCGATATATATGTGAATATAGACATAGAATATTCGAAAATATTCTGTATGTTTATAATAAACATTTTGAAGACCTAATCGCTATAGAATAGAATACGTCACGTATTACAATTAGATTCTCGATAAAAGCAAGGGAAGTAATCTACGCGTTTCATTCTTGTTAGAAATCATCAGGACTACATATCCAGTGCTTTTATCGAGAATGACACAGCTAGAGACTTATAGAATACTTAGCTGTGTACAGGAACTGGTTTGAAAGAGCGGTTGCCGGTCCGGCAGAAATTAGAAATTGGAATAAATGCTCTGAAATAGCGATATATATGTGAATATAGACATAGAATATTCGAAAATATTCTGTATGTTTATAATAAACATTTTGAAGACCTAATCGCTATAGAATAGAATACGTCACGTATTACAATTAGATTCTCGATAAAAGCAAGGGAAGTAATCTACGCGTTTCATTCTTGTTAGAAATCATCAGGACTACATATCCAGTGCTTTTATCGAGAATGACACAGCTAGAGACTTATAGAATACTTAGCTGTGTACAGGAACTGGTTTGAAAGAGCGGTTGCCGGTCCGGCAGAAATTAGAAATTGGAATAAATGCTCTGAAATAGCGATATATATGTGAATATAGACATAGAATATTCGAAAATATTCTGTATGTTTATAATAAACATTTTGAAGACCTAATCGCTATAGAATAGAATACGTCACGTATTACAATTAGATTCTCGATAAAAGCAAGGGAAGTAATCTACGCGTTTCATTCTTGTTAGAAATCATCAGGACTACATATCCAGTGCTTTTATCGAGAATGACACAGCTAGAGACTTATAGAATACTTAGCTGTGTACAGGAACTGGTTTGAAAGAGCGGTTGCCGGTCCGGCAGAAATTAGAAATTGGAATAAATGCTCTGAAATAGCGATATATATGTGAATATAGACATAGAATATTCGAAAATATTCTGTATGTTTATAATAAACATTTTGAAGACCTAATCGCTATAGAATAGAATACGTCACGTATTACAATTAGATTCTCGATAAAAGCAAGGGAAGTAATCTACGCGTTTCATTCTTGTTAGAAATCATCAGGACTACATATCCAGTGCTTTTATCGAGAATGACACAGCTAGAGACTTATAGAATACTTAGCTGTGTACAGGAACTGGTTTGAAAGAGCGGTTGCCGGTCCGGCAGAAATTAGAAATTGGAATAAATGCTCTGAAATAGCGATATATATGTGAATATAGACATAGAATATTCGAAAATATTCTGTATGTTTATAATAAACATTTTGAAGACCTAATCGCTATAGAATAGAATACGTCACGTATTACAATTAGATTCTCGATAAAAGCAAGGGAAGTAATCTACGCGTTTCATTCTTGTTAGAAATCATCAGGACTACATATCCAGTGCTTTTATCGAGAATGACACAGCTAGAGACTTATAGAATACTTAGCTGTGTACAGGAACTGGTTTGAAAGAGCGGTTGCCGGTCCGGCAGAAATTAGAAATTGGAATAAATGCTCTGAAATAGCGATATATATGTGAATATAGACATAGAATATTCGAAAATATTCTGTATGTTTATAATAAACATTTTGAAGACCTAATCGCTATAGAATAGAATACGTCACGTATTACAATTAGATTCTCGATAAAAGCAAGGGAAGTAATCTACGCGTTTCATTCTTGTTAGAAATCATCAGGACTACATATCCAGTGCTTTTATCGAGAATGACACAGCTAGAG
The DNA here is from genome assembly GCA_964016885.1 of Eledone cirrhosa. Taxonomy (NCBI): domain Eukaryota; kingdom Metazoa; phylum Mollusca; class Cephalopoda; order Octopoda; family Eledonidae; genus Eledone; species Eledone cirrhosa. The sequence goes on from CAXHJY010001169.1 coordinate 33,581, forward strand.
ACTTATAGAATACTTAGCTGTGTACAGGAACTGGTTTGAAAGAGCGGTTGCCGGTCCGGCAGAAATTAGAAATTGGAATAAATGCTCTGAAATAGCGATATATATGTGAATATAGACATAGAATATTCGAAAATATTCTGTATGTTTATAATAAACATTTTGAAGACCTAATCGCTATAGAATAGAATACGTCACGTATTACAATTAGATTCTCGATAAAAGCAAGGGAAGTAATCTACGCGTTTCATTCTTGTTAGAAATCATCAGGACTACATATCCAGTGCTTTTATCGAGAATGACACAGCTAGAGACTTATAGAATACTTAGCTGTGTACAGGAACTGGTTTGAAAGAGCGGTTGCCGGTCCGGCAGAAATTAGAAATTGGAATAAATGCTCTGAAATAGCGATATATATGTGAATATAGACATAGAATATTCGAAAATATTCTGTATGTTTATAATAAACATTTTGAAGACCTAATCGCTATAGAATAGAATACGTCACGTATTACAATTAGATTCTCGATAAAAGCAAGGGAAGTAATCTACGCGTTTCATTCTTGTTAGAAATCATCAGGACTACATATCCAGTGCTTTTATCGAGAATGACACAGCTAGAGACTTATAGAATACTTAGCTGTGTACAGGAACTGGTTTGAAAGAGCGGTTGCCGGTCCGGCAGAAATTAGAAATTGGAATAAATGCTCTGAAATAGCGATATATATGTGAATATAGACATAGAATATTCGAAAATATTCTGTATGTTTATAATAAACATTTTGAAGACCTAATCGCTATAGAATAGAATACGTCACGTATTACAATTAGATTCTCGATAAAAGCAAGGGAAGTAATCTACGCGTTTCATTCTTGTTAGAAATCATCAGGACTACATATCCAGTGCTTTTATCGAGAATGACACAGCTAGAGACTTATAGAATACTTAGCTGTGTACAGGAACTGGTTTGAAAGAGCGGTTGCCGGTCCGGCAGAAATTAGAAATTGGAATAAATGCTCTGAAATAGCGATATATATGTGAATATAGACATAGAATATTCGAAAATATTCTGTATGTTTATAATAAACATTTTGAAGACCTAATCGCTATAGAATAGAATACGTCACGTATTACAATTAGATTCTCGATAAAAGCAAGGGAAGTAATCTACGCGTTTCATTCTTGTTAGAAATCATCAGGACTACATATCCAGTGCTTTTATCGAGAATGACACAGCTAGAGACTTATAGAATACTTAGCTGTGTACAGGAACTGGTTTGAAAGAGCGGTTGCCGGTCCGGCAGAAATTAGAAATTGGAATAAATGCTCTGAAATAGCGATATATATGTGAATATAGACATAGAATATTCGAAAATATTCTGTATGTTTATAATAAACATTTTGAAGACCTAATCGCTATAGAATAGAATACGTCACGTATTACAATTAGATTCTCGATAAAAGCAAGGGAAGTAATCTACGCGTTTCATTCTTGTTAGAAATCATCAGGACTACATATCCAGTGCTTTTATCGAGAATGACACAGCTAGAGACTTATAGAATACTTAGCTGTGTACAGGAACTGGTTTGAAAGAGCGGTTGCCGGTCCGGCAGAAATTAGAAATTGGAATAAATGCTCTGAAATAGCGATATATATGTGAATATAGACATAGAATATTCGAAAATATTCTGTATGTTTATAATAAACATTTTGAAGACCTAATCGCTATAGAATAGAATACGTCACGTATTACAATTAGATTCTCGATAAAAGCAAGGGAAGTAATCTACGCGTTTCATTCTTGTTAGAAATCATCAGGACTACATATCCAGTGCTTTTATCGAGAATGACACAGCTAGAGACTTATAGAATACTTAGCTGTGTACAGGAACTGGTTTGAAAGAGCGGTTGCCGGTCCGGCAGAAATTAGAAATTGGAATAAATGCTCTGAAATAGCGATATATATGTGAATATAGACATAGAATATTCGAAAATATTCTGTATGTTTATAATAAACATTTTGAAGACCTAATCGCTATAGAATAGAATACGTCACGTATTACAATTAGATTCTCGATAAAAGCAAGGGAAGTAATCTACGCGTTTCATTCTTGTTAGAAATCATCAGGACTACATATCCAGTGCTTTTATCGAGAATGACACAGCTAGAGACTTATAGAATACTTAGCTGTGTACAGGAACTGGTTTGAAAGAGCGGTTGCCGGTCCGGCAGAAATTAGAAATTGGAATAAATGCTCTGAAATAGCGATATATATGTGAATATAGACATAGAATATTCGAAAATATTCTGTATGTTTATAATAAACATTTTGAAGACCTAATCGCTATAGAATAGAATACGTCACGTATTACAATTAGATTCTCGATAAAAGCAAGGGAAGTAATCTACGCGTTTCATTCTTGTTAGAAATCATCAGGACTACATATCCAGTGCTTTTATCGAGAATGACACAGCTAGAGACTTATAGAATACTTAGCTGTGTACAGGAACTGGTTTGAAAGAGCGGTTGCCGGTCCGGCAGAAATTAGAAATTGGAATAAATGCTCTGAAATAGCGATATATATGTGAATATAGACATAGAATATTCGAAAATATTCTGTATGTTTATAATAAACATTTTGAAGACCTAATCGCTATAGAATAGAATACGTCACGTATTACAATTAGATTCTCGATAAAAGCAAGGGAAGTAATCTACGCGTTTCATTCTTGTTAGAAATCATCAGGACTACATATCCAGTGCTTTTATCGAGAATGACACAGCTAGAGACTTATAGAATACTTAGCTGTGTACAGGAACTGGTTTGAAAGAGCGGTTGCCGGTCCGGCAGAAATTAGAAATTGGAATAAATGCTCTGAAATAGCGATATATATGTGAATATAGACATAGAATATTCGAAAATATTCTGTATGTTTATAATAAACATTTTGAAGACCTAATCGCTATAGAATAGAATACGTCACGTATTACAATTAGATTCTCGATAAAAGCAAGGGAAGTAATCTACGCGTTTCATTCTTGTTAGAAATCATCAGGACTACATATCCAGTGCTTTTATCGAGAATGACACAGCTAGAGACTTATAGAATACTTAGCTGTGTACAGGAACTGGTTTGAAAGAGCGGTTGCCGGTCCGGCAGAAATTAGAAATTGGAATAAATGCTCTGAAATAGCGATATATATGTGAATATAGACATAGAATATTCGAAAATATTCTGTATGTTTATAATAAACATTTTGAAGACCTAATCGCTATAGAATAGAATACGTCACGTATTACAATTAGATTCTCGATAAAAGCAAGGGAAGTAATCTACGCGTTTCATTCTTGTTAGAAATCATCAGGACTACATATCCAGTGCTTTTATCGAGAATGACACAGCTAGAGACTTATAGAATACTTAGCTGTGTACAGGAACTGGTTTGAAAGAGCGGTTGCCGGTCCGGCAGAAATTAGAAATTGGAATAAATGCTCTGAAATAGCGATATATATGTGAATATAGACATAGAATATTCGAAAATATTCTGTATGTTTATAATAAACATTTTGAAGACCTAATCGCTATAGAATAGAATACGTCACGTATTACAATTAGATTCTCGATAAAAGCAAGGGAAGTAATCTACGCGTTTCATTCTTGTTAGAACAGAATATTTTCGAATATTCTATGTCTATATTCACATATATATCGCTATTTCAGAGCATTTATTCCAATTTCTAATTTCTGCCGGACCGGCAACCGCTCTTTCAAACCAGTTCCTGTACACAGCTAAGTATTCTATAAGTCTCTAGCTGTGTCATTCTCGATAAAAGCACTGGATATGTAGTCCTGATGATTTCTAACAAGAATGAAACGCGTAGATTACTTCCCTTGCTTTTATCGAGAATCTAATTGTAATACGTGACGTATTCTATTCTATAGCGATTAGGTCTTCAAAATGTTTATTATAAACATACAGAATATTTTCGAATATTCTATGTCTATATTCACATATATATCGCTATTTCAGAGCATTTATTCCAATTTCTAATTTCTGCCGGACCGGCAACCGCTCTTTCAAACCAGTTCCTGTACACAGCTAAGTATTCTATAAGTCTCTAGCTGTGTCATTCTCGATAAAAGCACTGGATATGTAGTCCTGATGATTTCTAACAAGAATGAAACGCGTAGATTACTTCCCTTGCTTTTATCGAGAATCTAATTGTAATACGTGACGTATTCTATTCTATAGCGATTAGGTCTTCAAAATGTTTATTATAAACATACAGAATATTTTCGAATATTCTATGTCTATATTCACATATATATCGCTATTTCAGAGCATTTATTCCAATTTCTAATTTCTGCCGGACCGGCAACCGCTCTTTCAAACCAGTTCCTGTACACAGCTAAGTATTCTATAAGTCTCTAGCTGTGTCATTCTCGATAAAAGCACTGGATATGTAGTCCTGATGATTTCTAACAAGAATGAAACGCGTAGATTACTTCCCTTGCTTTTATCGAGAATCTAATTGTAATACGTGACGTATTCTATTCTATAGCGATTAGGTCTTCAAAATGTTTATTATAAACATACAGAATATTTTCGAATATTCTATGTCTATATTCACATATATATCGCTATTTCAGAGCATTTATTCCAATTTCTAATTTCTGCCGGACCGGCAACCGCTCTTTCAAACCAGTTCCTGTACACAGCTAAGTATTCTATAAGTCTCTAGCTGTGTCATTCTCGATAAAAGCACTGGATATGTAGTCCTGATGATTTCTAACAAGAATGAAACGCGTAGATTACTTCCCTTGCTTTTATCGAGAATCTAATTGTAATACGTGACGTATTCTATTCTATAGCGATTAGGTCTTCAAAATGTTTATTATAAACATACAGAATATTTTCGAATATTCTATGTCTATATTCACATATATATCGCTATTTCAGAGCATTTATTCCAATTTCTAATTTCTGCCGGACCGGCAACCGCTCTTTCAAACCAGTTCCTGTACACAGCTAAGTATTCTATAAGTCTCTAGCTGTGTCATTCTCGATAAAAGCACTGGATATGTAGTCCTGATGATTTCTAACAAGAATGAAACGCGTAGATTACTTCCCTTGCTTTTATCGAGAATCTAATTGTAATACGTGACGTATTCTATTCTATAGCGATTAGGTCTTCAAAATGTTTATTATAAACATACAGAATATTTTCGAATATTCTATGTCTATATTCACATATATATCGCTATTTCAGAGCATTTATTCCAATTTCTAATTTCTGCCGGACCGGCAACCGCTCTTTCAAACCAGTTCCTGTACACAGCTAAGTATTCTATAAGTCTCTAGCTGTGTCATTCTCGATAAAAGCACTGGATATGTAGTCCTGATGATTTCTAACAAGAATGAAACGCGTAGATTACTTCCCTTGCTTTTATCGAGAATCTAATTGTAATACGTGACGTATTCTATTCTATAGCGATTAGGTCTTCAAAATGTTTATTATAAACATACAGAATATTTTCGAATATTCTATGTCTATATTCACATATATATCGCTATTTCAGAGCATTTATTCCAATTTCTAATTTCTGCCGGACCGGCAACCGCTCTTTCAAACCAGTTCCTGTACACAGCTAAGTATTCTATAAGTCTCTAGCTGTGTCATTCTCGATAAAAGCACTGGATATGTAGTCCTGATGATTTCTAACAAGAATGAAACGCGTAGATTACTTCCCTTGCTTTTATCGAGAATCTAATTGTAATACGTGACGTATTCTATTCTATAGCGATTAGGTCTTCAAAATGTTTATTATAAACATACAGAATATTTTCGAATATTCTATGTCTATATTCACATATATATCGCTATTTCAGAGCATTTATTCCAATTTCTAATTTCTGCCGGACCGGCAACCGCTCTTTCAAACCAGTTCCTGTACACAGCTAAGTATTCTATAAGTCTCTAGCTGTGTCATTCTCGATAAAAGCACTGGATATGTAGTCCTGATGATTTCTAACAAGAATGAAACGCGTAGATTACTTCCCTTGCTTTTATCGAGAATCTAATTGTAATACGTGACGTATTCTATTCTATAGCGATTAGGTCTTCAAAATGTTTATTATAAACATACAGAATATTTTCGAATATTCTATGTCTATATTCACATATATATCGCTATTTCAGAGCATTTATTCCAATTTCTAATTTCTGCCGGACCGGCAACCGCTCTTTCAAACCAGTTCCTGTACACAGCTAAGTATTCTATAAGTCTCTAGCTGTGTCATTCTCGATAAAAGCACTGGATATGTAGTCCTGATGATTTCTAACAAGAATGAAACGCGTAGATTACTTCCCTTGCTTTTATCGAGAATCTAATTGTAATACGTGACGTATTCTATTCTATAGCGATTAGGTCTTCAAAATGTTTATTATAAACATACAGAATATTTTCGAATATTCTATGTCTATATTCACATATATATCGCTATTTCAGAGCATTTATTCCAATTTCTAATTTCTGCCGGACCGGCAACCGCTCTTTCAAACCAGTTCCTGTACACAGCTAAGTATTCTATAAGTCTCTAGCTGTGTCATTCTCGATAAAAGCACTGGATATGTAGTCCTGATGATTTCTAACAAGAATGAAACGCGTAGATTACTTCCCTTGCTTTTATCGAGAATCTAATTGTAATACGTGACGTATTCTATTCTATAGCGATTAGGTCTTCAAAATGTTTATTATAAACATACAGAATATTTTCGAATATTCTATGTCTATATTCACATATATATCGCTATTTCAGAGCATTTATTCCAATTTCTAATTTCTGCCGGACCGGCAACCGCTCTTTCAAACCAGTTCCTGTACACAGCTAAGTATTCTATAAGTCTCTAGCTGTGTCATTCTCGATAAAAGCACTGGATATGTAGTCCTGATGATTTCTAACAAGAATGAAACGCGTAGATTACTTCCCTTGCTTTTATCGAGAATCTAATTGTAATACGTGACGTATTCTATTCTATAGCGATTAGGTCTTCAAAATGTTTATTATAAACATACAGAATATTTTCGAATATTCTATGTCTATATTCACATATATATCGCTATTTCAGAGCATTTATTCCAATTTCTAATTTCTGCCGGACCGGCAACCGCTCTTTCAAACCAGTTCCTGTACACAGCTAAGTATTCTATAAGTCTCTAGCTGTGTCATTCTCGATAAAAGCACTGGATATGTAGTCCTGATGATTTCTAACAAGAATGAAACGCGTAGATTACTTCCCTTGCTTTTATCGAGAATCTAATTGTAATACGTGACGTATTCTATTCTATAGCGATTAGGTCTTCAAAATGTTTATTATAAACATACAGAATATTTTCGAATATTCTATGTCTATATTCACATATATATCGCTATTTCAGAGCATTTATTCCAATTTCTAATTTCTGCCGGACCGGCAACCGCTCTTTCAAACCAGTTCCTGTACACAGCTAAGTATTCTATAAGTCTCTAGCTGTGTCATTCTCGATAAAAGCACTGGATATGTAGTCCTGATGATTTCTAACAAGAATGAAACGCGTAGATTACTTCCCTTGCTTTTATCGAGAATCTAATTGTAATACGTGACGTATTCTATTCTATAGCGATTAGGTCTTCAAAATGTTTATTATAAACATACAGAATATTTTCGAATATTCTATGTCTATATTCACATATATATCGCTATTTCAGAGCATTTATTCCAATTTCTAATTTCTGCCGGACCGGCAACCGCTCTTTCAAACCAGTTCCTGTACACAGCTAAGTATTCTATAAGTCTCTAGCTGTGTCATTCTCGATAAAAGCACTGGATATGTAGTCCTGATGATTTCTAACAAGAATGAAACGCGTAGATTACTTCCCTTGCTTTTATCGAGAATCTAATTGTAATACGTGACGTATTCTATTCTATAGCGATTAGGTCTTCAAAATGTTTATTATAAACATACAGAATATTTTCGAATATTCTATGTCTATATTCACATATATATCGCTATTTCAGAGCATTTATTCCAATTTCTAATTTCTGCCGGACCGGCAACCGCTCTTTCAAACCAGTTCCTGTACACAGCTAAGTATTCTATAAGTCTCTAGCTGTGTCATTCTCGATAAAAGCACTGGATATGTAGTCCTGATGATTTCTAACAAGAATGAAACGCGTAGATTACTTCCCTTGCTTTTATCGAGAATCTAATTGTAATACGTGACGTATTCTATTCTATAGCGATTAGGTCTTCAAAATGTTTATTATAAACATACAGAATATTTTCGAATATTCTATGTCTATATTCACATATATATCGCTATTTCAGAGCATTTATTCCAATTTCTAATTTCTGCCGGACCGGCAACCGCTCTTTCAAACCAGTTCCTGTACACAGCTAAGTATTCTATAAGTCTCTAGCTGTGTCATTCTCGATAAAAGCACTGGATATGTAGTCCTGATGATTTCTAACAAGAATGAAACGCGTAGATTACTTCCCTTGCTTTTATCGAGAATCTAATTGTAATACGTGACGTATTCTATTCTATAGCGATTAGGTCTTCAAAATGTTTATTATAAACATACAGAATATTTTCGAATATTCTATGTCTATATTCACATATATATCGCTATTTCAGAGCATTTATTCCAATTTCTAATTTCTGCCGGACCGGCAACCGCTCTTTCAAACCAGTTCCTGTACACAGCTAAGTATTCTATAAGTCTCTAGCTGTGTCATTCTCGATAAAAGCACTGGATATGTAGTCCTGATGATTTCTAACAAGAATGAAACGCGTAGATTACTTCCCTTGCTTTTATCGAGAATCTAATTGTAATACGTGACGTATTCTATTCTATAGCGATTAGGTCTTCAAAATGTTTATTATAAACATACAGAATATTTTCGAATATTCTATGTCTATATTCACATATATATCGCTATTTCAGAGCATTTATTCCAATTTCTAATTTCTGCCGGACCGGCAACCGCTCTTTCAAACCAGTTCCTGTACACAGCTAAGTATTCTATAAGTCTCTAGCTGTGTCATTCTCGATAAAAGCACTGGATATGTAGTCCTGATGATTTCTAACAAGAATGAAACGCGTAGATTACTTCCCTTGCTTTTATCGAGAATCTAATTGTAATACGTGACGTATTCTATTCTATAGCGATTAGGTCTTCAAAATGTTTATTATAAACATACAGAATATTTTCGAATATTCTATGTCTATATTCACATATATATCGCTATTTCAGAGCATTTATTCCAATTTCTAATTTCTGCCGGACCGGCAACCGCTCTTTCAAACCAGTTCCTGTACACAGCTAAGTATTCTATAAGTCTCTAGCTGTGTCATTCTCGATAAAAGCACTGGATATGTAGTCCTGATGATTTCTAACAAGAATGAAACGCGTAGATTACTTCCCTTGCTTTTATCGAGAATCTAATTGTAATACGTGACGTATTCTATTCTATAGCGATTAGGTCTTCAAAATGTTTATTATAAACATACAGAATATTTTCGAATATTCTATGTCTATATTCACATATATATCGCTATTTCAGAGCATTTATTCCAATTTCTAATTTCTGCCGGACCGGCAACCGCTCTTTCAAACCAGTTCCTGTACACAGCTAAGTATTCTATAAGTCTCTAGCTGTGTCATTCTCGATAAAAGCACTGGATATGTAGTCCTGATGATTTCTAACAAGAATGAAACGCGTAGATTACTTCCCTTGCTTTTATCGAGAATCTAATTGTAATACGTGACGTATTCTATTCTATAGCGATTAGGTCTTCAAAATGTTTATTATAAACATACAGAATATTTTCGAATATTCTATGTCTATATTCACATATATATCGCTATTTCAGAGCATTTATTCCAATTTCTAATTTCTGCCGGACCGGCAACCGCTCTTTCAAACCAGTTCCTGTACACAGCTAAGTATTCTATAAGTCTCTAGCTGTGTCATTCTCGATAAAAGCACTGGATATGTAGTCCTGATGATTTCTAACAAGAATGAAACGCGTAGATTACTTCCCTTGCTTTTATCGAGAATCTAATTGTAATACGTGACGTATTCTATTCTATAGCGATTAGGTCTTCAAAATGTTTATTATAAACATACAGAATATTTTCGAATATTCTATGTCTATATTCACATATATATCGCTATTTCAGAGCATTTATTCCAATTTCTAATTTCTGCCGGACCGGCAACCGCTCTTTCAAACCAGTTCCTGTACACAGCTAAGTATTCTATAAGTCTCTAGCTGTGTCATTCTCGATAAAAGCACTGGATATGTAGTCCTGATGATTTCTAACAAGAATGAAACGCGTAGATTACTTCCCTTGCTTTTATCGAGAATCTAATTGTAATACGTGACGTATTCTATTCTATAGCGATTAGGTCTTCAAAATGTTTATTATAAACATACAGAATATTTTCGAATATTCTATGTCTATATTCACATATATATCGCTATTTCAGAGCATTTATTCCAATTTCTAATTTCTGCCGGACCGGCAACCGCTCTTTCAAACCAGTTCCTGTACACAGCTAAGTATTCTATAAGTCTCTAGCTGTGTCATTCTCGATAAAAGCACTGGATATGTAGTCCTGATGATTTCTAACAAGAATGAAACGCGTAGATTACTTCCCTTGCTTTTATCGAGAATCTAATTGTAATACGTGACGTATTCTATTCTATAGCGATTAGGTCTTCAAAATGTTTATTATAAACATACAGAATATTTTCGAATATTCTATGTCTATATTCACATATATATCGCTATTTCAGAGCATTTATTCCAATTTCTAATTTCTGCCGGACCGGCAACCGCTCTTTCAAACCAGTTCCTGTACACAGCTAAGTATTCTATAAGTCTCTAGCTGTGTCATTCTCGATAAAAGCACTGGATATGTAGTCCTGATGATTTCTAACAAGAATGAAACGCGTAGATTACTTCCCTTGCTTTTATCGAGAATCTAATTGTAATACGTGACGTATTCTATTCTATAGCGATTAGGTCTTCAAAATGTTTATTATAAACATACAGAATATTTTCGAATATTCTATGTCTATATTCACATATATATCGCTATTTCAGAGCATTTATTCCAATTTCTAATTTCTGCCGGACCGGCAACCGCTCTTTCAAACCAGTTCCTGTACACAGCTAAGTATTCTATAAGTCTCTAGCTGTGTCATTCTCGATAAAAGCACTGGATATGTAGTCCTGATGATTTCTAACAAGAATGAAACGCGTAGATTACTTCCCTTGCTTTTATCGAGAATCTAATTGTAATACGTGACGTATTCTATTCTATAGCGATTAGGTCTTCAAAATGTTTATTATAAACATACAGAATATTTTCGAATATTCTATGTCTATATTCACATATATATCGCTATTTCAGAGCATTTATTCCAATTTCTAATTTCTGCCGGACCGGCAACCGCTCTTTCAAACCAGTTCCTGTACACAGCTAAGTATTCTATAAGTCTCTAGCTGTGTCATTCTCGATAAAAGCACTGGATATGTAGTCCTGATGATTTCTAACAAGAATGAAACGCGTAGATTACTTCCCTTGCTTTTATCGAGAATCTAATTGTAATACGTGACGTATTCTATTCTATAGCGATTAGGTCTTCAAAATGTTTATTATAAACATACAGAATATTTTCGAATATTCTATGTCTATATTCACATATATATCGCTATTTCAGAGCATTTATTCCAATTTCTAATTTCTGCCGGACCGGCAACCGCTCTTTCAAACCAGTTCCTGTACACAGCTAAGTATTCTATAAGTCTCTAGCTGTGTCATTCTCGATAAAAGCACTGGATATGTAGTCCTGATGATTTCTAACAAGAATGAAACGCGTAGATTACTTCCCTTGCTTTTATCGAGAATCTAATTGTAATACGTGACGTATTCTATTCTATAGCGATTAGGTCTTCAAAATGTTTATTATAAACATACAGAATATTTTCGAATATTCTATGTCTATATTCACATATATATCGCTATTTCAGAGCATTTATTCCAATTTCTAATTTCTGCCGGACCGGCAACCGCTCTTTCAAACCAGTTCCTGTACACAGCTAAGTATTCTATAAGTCTCTAGCTGTGTCATTCTCGATAAAAGCACTGGATATGTAGTCCTGATGATTTCTAACAAGAATGAAACGCGTAGATTACTTCCCTTGCTTTTATCGAGAATCTAATTGTAATACGTGACGTATTCTATTCTATAGCGATTAGGTCTTCAAAATGTTTATTATAAACATACAGAATATTTTCGAATATTCTATGTCTATATTCACATATATATCGCTATTTCAGAGCATTTATTCCAATTTCTAATTTCTGCCGGACCGGCAACCGCTCTTTCAAACCAGTTCCTGTACACAGCTAAGTATTCTATAAGTCTCTAGCTGTGTCATTCTCGATAAAAGCACTGGATATGTAGTCCTGATGATTTCTAACAAGAATGAAACGCGTAGATTACTTCCCTTGCTTTTATCGAGGATCTAATTGTAATACGTGACGTATTCTATTCTATAGCGATTAGGTCTTCAAAATGTTTATTATAAACATACAGAATATTTTCGAATATTCTATGTCTATATTCACATATATATCGCTATTTCAGAGCATTTATTCCAATTTCTAATTTCTGCCGGACCGGCAACCGCTCTTTCAAACCAGTTCCTGTACACAGCTAAGTATTCTATAAGTCTCTAGCTGTGTCATTCTCGATAAAAGCACTGGATATGTAGTCCTGATGATTTCTAACAAGAATGAAACGCGTAGATTACTTCCCTTGCTTTTATCGAGAATCTAATTGTAATACGTGACGTATTCTATTCTATAGCGATTAGGTCTTCAAAATGTTTATTATAAACATACAGAATATTTTCGAATATTCTATGTCTATATTCACATATATATCGCTATTTCAGAGCATTTATTCCAATTTCTAATTTCTGCCGGACCGGCAACCGCTCTTTCAAACCAGTTCCTGTACACAGCTAAGTATTCTATAAGTCTCTAGCTGTGTCATTCTCGATAAAAGCACTGGATATGTAGTCCTGATGATTTCTAACAAGAATGAAACGCGTAGATTACTTCCCTTGCTTTTATCGAGAATCTAATTGTAATACGTGACGTATTCTATTCTATAGCGATTAGGTCTTCAAAATGTTTATTATAAACATACAGAATATTTTCGAATATTCTATGTCTATATTCACATATATATCGCTATTTCAGAGCATTTATTCCAATTTATATATATATATATTTATATATATATATATATGTATTTATATATATATATATATATATATATATATATATATATATATATATATATATGTATATATATATATAAGGATTAAAATACTGGAGCGTATTGGTGTTAAACACCCTCTTCGTATTATAGAAATGACAGTAAAAGGTATAGCTCAATGTAATTAAACAGAGCCGAAGAATTATGAAAATAAAACAAAGAAGCCTTCAATACATCAAAAGTCTTTATTAGCCAACAATGTTTCGTCCTACTAAGGACTCATCAGGGCAATCAAAACCACAAGAAGTACTATCGGCCAATACAAGCCGAAAACTCCGAAGAATATGGAGTGTACATACACTAAAGTATTGGAAGATTATGGGTAAAAATATATAATATAAATCACTAAGGGGTGGATAACATTTTGAACCATATTACAAATATAGTCCAAAGCAAAAAAACTAGAGCTAAACAAAGGTGGTTATATAGAGCGGGAATTATGGTACTATATATAATACAATATAATATAATATAATATACTTGTAACAATATTAAAATTAAAATTAAAATTAAAAGGCACAATATGCATATGTATATATGTACGCACACGTACGCACATATAGATATACATCAATACACATTTCCATCATTAACAGCACAAATTAAACCTTATTAAGAGTTTAAATATAAATAAGCATAATAGGAATAAAAATAATAATACGTATATCTAATATACAGTATAACATGAAGTAATGAAATGATTAAAAGTAACACATATAATATATAATAAACTATATAATTATATAATATATAATATAATATAATAGATAATCTCCGGTTAATTTACACAAACAATATAGATGTCACAATAATACTATAATAATAATATAATAATATATAATATATAATGGCATGTAAGTTAACAAATCAATTCATATAGAGTTACAGAGTAGGTGAGAAAAAAATATAAATTGTACAATACCCAAAATTATGATGGTACAAAAATATAAACATCTTACATGATATATAAAATTTAACATATCATAATGGTACATAAAATCATCGGTAAGTAATAAGGATCAATAGTACAATAACAACTTCAATATAAAATAATGAACATAATATAATATATAATTACTTATAATTACAAGGTTGGTAAACAGACACATATGTGAATGAGTGAATAAGGGCCAGACAGAAAATACTATGCACAGTAGTATTAATAAATAAATAAATAAAATCAACCGGAAATTAAAAAACAAAAACAAAAGTATTTACTTAGGTCTCACATGCAGTTAAGTAAAAACTTAGGAAACAACCCAGATAAATGACTAGAAAACCCTATTTGATAAATTAATATTGAAAATATTTAAAATACCTAATAAGGCAATACAATATTAGCTATGGTTTAAGTAATCAAAATTCTTAAACATTAATATTTCACTATAAATATATATAGAAAGGAATGAAATATTCTACTATCATTTACATAACGATATCTAAAAAACTGACTTAAGCAGAATTATGGTAGGCTAATAGGGACAGAAAAAAAGAAATGTATAGGGGAAACAAAGGAGCATAAAATCATAATCAATATACTGTATTATATAATAGAAAGGAGCATAAAAGAGGGGGGATATTAAATATAATCATAATATATTTGAAGGGGTTGGCAATAAGTTTATGTGTGCATGGGGAGGGGGGGGGGGGTGTTATCCAAAGAAGAATCCAAATAAAATAAAATAAAATGAAATAAAATAAAATAATATAAAATATATAATCAGATATATACTCATAAGGTGTTAATAGTGAAAATTTAATGTGTAAGATAGATATGGTATAGTAGCCAAAAGATTATGAGAGCTAGAATAAAAAGTTGTCAAAAACCAATGATAATAATGATGATAATAATGGTGGTAAACAAAAAGAACCTAAACTAAAAAAATAAGTAATGGAATATATCAGCTAATGGATACAATTTACACTACTAGAACCTTTAGGTTTATAATAAAAGTAAGAATTAGAAATAGCGTGGGGGCAAGAAGAGAATATCTCAGACTTTCTATTAAGTAAGGATTCACTAGAGAAAATTATAGAGTGTGTCTCGAGGATACAGAGATTACAAAATTTAGTATGTGTAGAAAGGTTATTAGAGCGTGCTACTAAACGCCAATTAAGGCTATATGGTATATTAGCCCCCTTAAGATCCCAGATATAGTGTGCTAAAGAAGTAGAATTCTTAAACTTAACATGTTTGAAATTAGAGATATGAGAATTAAACCTAGTCTTAAAAGTGTTAGATGTAGAGCCTATATAAGTTCTATTAGAGGAATTAGTTATAACTACGCAAGCATAGACGATGTTCTTAGAGAGGCAGTTACCGTTTAAAGGGCAGTTAGCACTCACTCTACAGTTACACTTCCGGGTGCTATTGATTGGCTGAAGTAGTGATGCATTACACGTAGGATTACTATTAGATAAGGTCTGCTCTGGTGGTAAGGCATTTGCAGATCTGTTCAGACTAGTAGTATGTAGAGAGGAGTATCCATCCCTAATTTTCCTATTGTTAGTGCTAGCTAAATGAGAACTAATATTAGGGGTGGTAGAGAATAAAAGTTTAATAACATTTTTATTAAAAATACTATGGTATTTATGAGAAGGGGGGAAATTTTTCTCTAATATAGAAAAGAAAGACCTAGGGATATTAATTAATACTTCCTGATTATATGGCGGGTTAAAATAAGTATTTAGTCTCCTTCCATTTTTATCCTTTCCGACTCTACCATTATCTAATATCCCATTATTAAGACTAGGGTTATTACAAGGATTAGTTAAAACCGCATTATTAGAATCAGCCAAAATTCCATTAAGTCACTTTCTGTTTCTACTTCTAGTAGATCTGCTGCTGTCTGGAATCCTATTAAAAGGATTAGGGCAAATAATAGGATCAGTAGAAACAACATTATTAGAATTAGATCTAGCAAAATCATCACCAATGAGTGAGCGCTCAGAGGGTTCGACTTGATTCCTAGAGGTATTATACTCCCTATTACGAGTCCGGTGGGTTA
>CAXHJY010001169.1:55000-117500 GCA_964016885.1 Eledone cirrhosa
TATGCACGTATCAGTTTAGCGGCGCTTATTATAACGTCGCTTTGTTCGTTTGTAAACAAACTGAACAGCCTGAATTTATGCCATACGGTGTTAAGGCAACCACGTCACCTTTTTGTTCAACACTGACACAGGAACGATGTGCTAGTTTCAAGCTTGTTTACAAACGAACAAAGCGACGTTATAATAAGCGCCGCTAAACTGATACGTGCATATATGTATGTGTACCTGTATGCATATGTATGTATATATATATATATATGTGCATGCTACGGTACGTCTGTATACATATATGTATGTACGTATACATGCATACTTACATTTAAGTAAGTGCCATACTAAGAGTGAGAAGTGAAATTTCGTTTTCATTTTGTTTCAATTTATCGTTTTCGGTATGCCTGACCGATTTAACTCACTCAATATGCAAATTAGGCTGCTCAGCCGTTAATTTTCATAAGGAAAGTATATACTTTCGAACGTTCAACTATCTGGCAGATGGGTAAACGGTGCTGATGATAGCTAACAAGCTTGAAACTAGTACATCGTTCCTGTGTCAGTGTTGAACAAAAAGGTGACGTGGTTACCTTAACACCGTATGGCATAAATTAGGCTGTTCAGTTTGTTTACAAACGAACAAAGCGACGTTATAATAAGCGCCGCTAAACTGATACGTGCATATATGTATGTGTACCTGTATGCATATGTATGTATATATGTATATATATATATATATGTGCATGCTACTGTACGTCTGTATACATATGTATGTACGTATACATGCATACTTATATATATATATATATATATATATATATATATAGTAAAAAATTGAACGGGAACAAATATGTATATATATATATGTATTTATATATATATACATATTTATATATATATATATATATATATATGTATTTATATATATATGTATTTATATATATATATATATATATATGTATTTATATATATATATATTTATATATATATGTATTTATATATATGTATTTATAAATATATATATATATATATGTATTTATATATATGTATTTATAAATATATATATATATATATATATATATGTATTTATAAATATATATATATATATATATATGTATTTATATATATATGTATTTATATATATATATATATATATATATATATATATATATATATGTATTTATATATATATATATATATATATATATATATATATATATATATATATGTATTTATATATATATATATATATATATATATATATATATATATATATATATATATATATATATATATATATATGTATTTATATATATATGTATTTATATATATATATATATATATATATATATATATATATATATATGTATTTATATATATATTCATTTATATATATATATATATATATATATATATATATATATATATATATATATATATATATATATGTATATATATATATATTTATATAGAGAGAGAGATGGAGGAGGGAAGAGAGGGACTAATAGATAACTAGTCTCATATATAAATAAATAGTAAACAGATATAGAGAGCCAGAGTAAATGATGTATTGCTTGAATATAATATGCTTGTTTTATTTAATTTATTTTTTGAAATTCCTGAGAGGTCATCGACTCAACAAAATATCTTTCATGACTGTTCTGTTTAGTTAGAAGGCAGGATATCTGGAAAAGCAAACAAAAACAAACAATAAATAAACAAATAAGAAAACAAATAAAACCACTAATATCGTTAATTATAGGAACATTTAATAATTTTTATTTTTGTATATAATTTTTAATCTATACATTCTATATTTCTTTTATCTCTGGATATGCCATTTACTTCTGTTTTGGATATCTATTTCGGTATATATCTTTAATCTATATAAGCTGGGCTTTATGAAAGAATGATAAGTGCGGCTATATTGAACAGCTACGAATTAATAAAATGATTCAGGAAAGAAAGAAAAAAAAAAGCAGGGAATATCTCAGGGGTTTGATTGTAGTGTAGCTGGACTACCAGAAGCTTTTGATAGTATACCGCATGAGTGGATTATCAAGGCTTTACATTTAGCGAAAGTCCCCCAACCACTAGTAGCTGTTACCGAACGCCGACCGAGACTTGGTACACAACTTTGCTTCTTATGGGCGATAAGGAGAAAATTGAGTCTAATAACATTCACTACCAAAAAGGCATCTCCTAGAGTGATAGATTGTCAGTACTGCTCTTCGTCTTCTCGTTAAACCCGCTATCATATCTGCTAACAAAGCACAGTGGTCATAGAAATGGACCCAGAAGTATCTTCCATATTTTCTTTGTTAATGACCTGAAATTGTATGGGCCAAATATCAGCCACATAAAAACAAAAACAATTGGACTTAATTATCCAATTTTCTATAGACATTAGAACGAAATTTGGTGAGTCCAAATGTACATTTACAATAAAATCCTCTGACAAACCTGAACGGCTTGATGATACAACCTCTACAGTCAAGTGGCAATTATAGGCATCTTGGGCAGGATGAGAATGTCAGATATGAAGGACGCAAAAATAAAGAGAGGACCAGGAATGACTACTTCTAGAGAGGAAAGAGAATATGGTCATCAGAACTCTCAGCGTACATTTTCCATAATACTTTTGCTGTGCCCATCTTAACTCCAACATTTGGTCATTGCAAGAACTGAGCGAAATTGATGTAAGGACTCGTAAGCTGCTCAGTGTTACTGGAATCTTTAATGTCAATGGTGATGTGAATAGGCAAAATTTCTCACGTAAGGAAGGTGGCCGGGTCCTAAAATCCATATTAACATCATATTGAGGAAATAAACCATACTAAAAGCCTGATATAGAGTTCCGACAAGTTCATAACATCCCACCTTGAATGATACCTCGATGCAATCTAGGAACAAGGAATCCTCACCAAGTTTCTACTGCACAAAAGAGGAAGGTCATCAGTTAACTATAAATACAGGCTGTTCAAAACAAAAATTGAATATGTTAGCCAACTGTGAAAGAATGTCTTCTAATTACTACATCTCTACAAGGCATTGATGGGATAGCTAGAACGATTTAGAATGCATTGCGGAAGACGAAAATAATATCAAATAGGGAGAAACATGTTGAGACTGATGGCTCAAAGGACCTAAGAGTAAAAATCGCCACCAAATTAAAACTCGGTCGGCCTGATATTGTTATTCGGGATCACACATTAAAGATATGTTTAGTGAATTAGTCACAGGGTTATTTACTTTGGTAAACGCCACTGCAGGCCAACCACTAATTTAATTCGATACAGATATAATAAGGTTAACAAACTCGCTCGTGAGTGAACTGTCCGAGATCCGTCGCCAAATAAACTAAGATGTCTCTTTTCTCCCTCATTTATAATCCCTAGACCGGATGTTCAAGGAAACCTCTAGAATTCAACGGGAAGTAACTCCAATTAGTTTTTTCTCCCCGGGCAAGGTGGTGCTAGTCGCTACATATGCTTTGTTGAAGAAGTCAGCTGTCCACTTGATGTCAATGTAGTAAGGAAAATGAAAGAGACGGACCATTGATGAGGAGTTTGCAGATCCAATATCGAAGATACACGTTCAGCTTCAATCTGTTATTATTGGAGCTGCAGCTACTAACCCGTCTGGACCAACGTATAACTGAACTTGAATTTGTGGAGAAAGAACATTGCTCCTTAATTCATAAGCTACAAATGACCACGATATCTAGAATCTTCAAAATCTGTAAAACAGTCTCACAATTCAAAGGATTAACGCTTTCCTTTTCTTAGCAACCTTGCCACCGGGACTTTGGCCGGTCAAATATAAACTCCAAATTAAGAGAACACACACACACACACACACACATATGTGTGTATAACTCTCATATTTGTTTTGTATACCGCGTGTATTTTTACGTGTCACTTATTTCTTTTTTTGTATATTTATTTTATATCCCTTCACAGTAAAAAAAAAAGCCACTTGGTTGTTTATTTTTAACCTGAGCTCAGTAAATTTGATTATATAAACACCGTATCGTATATTTGTATAATATGTTATCTCCATCTCATGTCAGACAATCTTCCCATTTAGTTGTTACTATTTTCTGTTTACTGAAATATACCTTGCTGCCTTATCATTTGGCTAGTCGTTAGAATTAATATATATATTAAAATAAAAAGGTACTGTTAATAGGAAGGTAAGCTATTAAGGGCTGTTGAGCAAGCGATTTTTAACGGCTTACTCGGGGAAGAAAGAGCAGCCTTTTTTTATCATTTTCAGGGCCACCAAAACTGTTGGGAAGAAAGAAGTAAACCTCGTCTTAATGCTTACAACAGAATAGACCCCGGTAAAGGTACCCACGAACCAGATGGTGGTGTTAAACAACGCAACGAATTAACTCAACCACTCCAGTACAGGAACAGTTCACCTAACGGACACATGTACACATTTTTGCCAATTTGATTCTATGGTAGAAGACACTTGCTGAAGGCAGACATGCTAACCTCTAAAAACCCAAACGGAGTGTACCATGAAAAAAGTGCCCTATAACGGGGAGAAATGAGGCAAAATGAGGAAATTTTACATATTGAAAGCTATACCCATTTTCACAAGAGAAGACATCTCTCATTCACCTCAAAGTGGGTGGGAGATCTCCTCGTCGGACGAAGATAGTTGACAAGTCTGTGAAGGTGCCTCACAGTGGCGTCGAATTCGAAATAATATAGTTATAAGTAACCTTCCAAACTACATAGGCATGTCTGCATTGATATTAGATATTATACGTTTACTATTTACCTCCATGTAAGAACTAGAGAACATTTGAAGGGAAAGTTTCACTTAAAGTCGCATAACCTATAATATTCACCTTGAAAAGACATGCCTCATATGCCAAATTCTAGTTACGCAGGTGCAAAACTGCGGCCTAAAATTTGGAACTCACAATAACTTGTGCATTGTAGTATCGTTTATATGAAGTATTGTAAATTATGTGGCCATGATTGTTTTGGAAAAGCTGGTATAATGCAAATTAGAAATACAAGAGTGAAAACTAGAGTAGAGTGAAGTAATAAAAACAAAACAAAACAGCGGTTTACACTTTTACCTTATATTTCATAATATTTCGTGGTTAAGACATCTGTTTCAAAAGAAAGGAAATGATGTGGGATAGGGAATACAGATAAAAGCAACACACTATATGCCTGGTCTGTCGTTGGTGCTTTATTATTGGTGTTGTAAAAGGTTATAAACATTTAGACATCATGTAGTGCGCTAAATAAATATATACATATACACCAGGTCCGAACACAAAGGAATCAAACTCCCACTGCACTGCCTCCGTCTCTCCCACTCTCCCCAACTATTATGAGCAAATGGGGGCCCGCGAGCTTGCCACCCCGTGGCCCCGACGGACAGTGGGCTATTTTGGACATTAATAGGAGTTGCTTAGCAGTAGTTCCTAATTCTTTAATTTTTTTTTAGTCCCACTGAAGCTGGTGGAGAAGTTTAAGTATCCCGGGGTCGTATTCACGAACAATGGAAAGCAAGAGGCTAAATTGAGTGCAAGAATTGCAGGAGCTGGTGCAGTAATGCGCCAGCTTCAGCATTCCGTAATCAAAAAAAGGGAGGTAGGTGTAAAAGCCAAACTCGCTATCTTCAATTCAGTATTCGTGCCAACTCTTACCTATGGATAATAAACGAAAGAATACGATCGCGAATACAAGCGACAGAAATGGATGTTCCCCCGAAGGGTCTTTGGAGTAACGTTACTCGATAGAGTGTGTAGCTCGGATATCAGAGACTCGCTCCCGGTAGAGCTGCTACTTCTCCAAATTGAGAAATCACAGCTCTGCTATTACGGACACGTATTTAGAATGTCTCATGAAAGAATCACTGGACAGATTTTACGGGCAAAACCAACCGGAAAGAGACCCAGGGGTAGACCCTGAGCAAGATGGTTGGATAACATCCATGAGCTTGGCTGGCCTCACTTGGGGATTCAGCTGGATCAATTGGAGACAGTTGCTTCTGACAGGACCCGCTGGAAGGTGACCCCTCGACTCTCTTTGAAATAAGCGAGTAAGGAGGAAGCAGAAGAAGAAGAAGAACTGTTGGATGTTTATTAAGAATTCATGAAATACAACCAAAGGAACGATCGACTTTCATCAAATCGGACCGAGGAAACAACGTTTCCCTTGGTCTTCCCAATTGCTAATACTATCTATCGGTCGCAACTACAGGTAGAAGGAGCAACGTGAAATAAAATCTCTTGCTCAAGCACATAACGCATCGCCCGGTCTGGGAATCGAACTCCAGACCGGGCGATGCGTTATGTCCTTGAGCAAGACAACCAAAAGTAAAAATAAAAGACGATAAAAAAGAAAAACAAAACGAAAAGGGAAAAATCTACCCACTCGGATATCTCAGTAACGCCTCACGGATAAGATAGTAAGAGCGTTACTTCGAAAAACAGCCAGCGATATCCTCTGTATTAGCCATCCTTAAGACCCTTCCTTAAGAACGACGCCCTCATCTTGATTTGATAGAGGAAATTTGGCCATCATTCTCACGAGACATGAAAGGTGTAGATGTTCTCTGACTACCCTTAAAGAATTTTGGCATGGGAATTCAGCAGACAGTGGTACTGGAGATCTGTCTAGTTACTTGTAGGCCGGTCCATGTGTATACGTATGTTAACACAAACACACACACATGAAAACATATACATACATACGCATACACACAAACACAAACACAAACACATACATACACACACACACACACATACACAAACACATGAACACACACATATATATAAATACACACACACACACAAAGACATACACATACAAACATACGCATACACACAAACACAAACACATACATACACACACACACACACACACAAAGACATACACATACATACACACACACACACATGAACAAACATATATACACACACATACATACGCATACACACACACACACACACACATACACATACACATACATACGCATACTCACACATACATGCACACATACAAACAACACACTCATACACACACAACACCCACGCATACATACATACGCACATACACGTACATACACCCACACGCACACAGACACACACGTACACAGCAACACGCACATACACACACACACAGATACAAACGCCTAGATACTTGCGTATGCGTTTCCGCGAGTGTGTATTCGCGCTCACTCGATTCATTAACACACAAACAACACATACAGACAGAAACAGAAACACTCTAATGTACACATTTCTGTACACACATACACACATACAGACACACACAGAGAGAATAAATTACATGGTTTTTAGTTTGATGTGTAAAGTTTGATTAACCTTAAATAGGAAATGGTTGATTTGTATTTAGAATGGTAAATTACAGTAAATTATTCTTAATTGACTATCACGGCTCCGCAAGAATTTGTAAAGGATAGAAGCTAATTGCTGAATCTTTTGAAGGCCATAAAAGTAGAAGAAAGAAGAGAAGATAAGAAACAATTTGAGTTTGCTCACGAAGACTCAAACATAACCACGTTGTTAAGAAGATCGTTTCGTAGCCATTTAGTCCTTGGTTCGATATCTCGACGTGATAATTTTGGCAAGTAACTACCAAATAAAGTTGTATAAAGAAAAGTCGAGTGCTTGAAGTGGATGGAATCGATGAGAGAAGGAGACTAAGTCGTGAAGAATGACCTGAAGAAACTGAACTTCAAGAAGAAAATGGCATAGGATCCTACTGACTGGTAACTAACCGTGATTAAAAAAAAAAAAAAAGACCCGTCCACCGGTACAAGCACTACAGCGGTAAAAGTAAAGTGTGAACACTACATGGAATGGAGAGGTCCCTCTTACCCGTGCAGTGAACTAAACAACCTCCTTGGTGTTGGTGTCACGATAAAATGCACTCAGCATACAAAGTGGTTGGCGTTAGGAAGGACATCCTGTCGCAGAAACCATGGAAAAATATGGAACATGTGACCAAGACATGTTTCTTGGACTCGTCCAGCCCGTCGTGGTGTAACATAATATAGATACTGCTGTTGTTGTTGATGATGATGATGATGATGATGATATACACACACACACACACACACACACACACACACACACACACACACACACACATATATATATATATATATATATATATATATATATACACATATACATAAATATGAATATATATATATATATGTATATGTATATGTATATATATATATATATACCACATACACACACATAGGAAAGTGTGTATATAACCGATATAATCCATTCCTGATTCGTAATTCTCGGTCCATTTCGTCTTTAAAAACTATTCAAGCCAAATTAAAGAATTTTTACATTGAATAAATATTTTTTATAGAACATGAACTGGCAGAGAGATGTTCCTTGCGGGTATTCTTCAGTAGCGCATTCTTCAGAATCATTTGATAACGATATGAATTACAAGGGTGGAGGGTAACTGAAAACTATAAGAAGAAGAAAGAAAAAAAGTAGAAGAATGAAATTTAACAAAAATGACACCAAAATTAATTCTTCATACCAATTTGGTTTTAAATTCTTTTTATGAGTTCTGGGTACAACTTTTTTAATAATCAGACGTCGCTTGTTATCGAATAAACTTAGTATGTAATCTCAATGCTGAATAATTCACTGTTCTTAAGTCTAGTTCTTGTTTTCAAGGCAGCAGAAGTTAATAATACATCACTTTCCCATGTCTTATTCCATTACATTAATTTATTAAATACACTCTCAGCCTCCACCCTGTTTACTTAGCCGTTGTCAATAGCAACATCATCACTAGCTTCATTGCTTTATAACTAATATCAACACTACTTCAACCAATACCAGCTCCACCAATTCTTTCACCATACGGTAGAGCGTCGACCAACATGTTTTGTGGCATATAATTACGGCCCTTTACGTTCTGAGTTCAAATCCCGCCGAGGTTAGCTTTGCTTTTCATCCTTACGAGGTCGATAAAATAAAGTACCAGTAAAGTACTGAGTAATTGCTGGCCTTGTGTCGATTAATTCGACTTTCCCCTCCCCAAAAATTGATGGCCTTGTGCCTATAATAGAAATCATTATTACCATCATAACGGGGCGGTGGATTGTCAGTATCGGTAGAGGGTCGGACGCCATGCTTTGACGCAAAGAGTTACGGCCCTTGCCATTCTGAGTTCAAATCCCGCCGAGGTTAACTTTGCCTTTCATCCTTATGGGGTCGATAAAATAAAGTACCAGTAATGTACTGGGTTATTGCTGGCCTTGTGCCTAAAGTAGAAACAATTATTACCATCATAACGGCGGTGGATTGGCAGTATCGGTAGAGAGTCGGACGCCATGCTTTGAAGCATAGAGTTACGTCCCTTTATGATCTGAGTTCAAATCCCGCCGAGGTTAACTTTGCCTTTCATCCTTACGGGGTCGATAAAATAAAGTACCAGTAAAGTACTGAGTAATTGCTGGCCTTGTGTCTAAAATAGAAACAATTATTACCATCATAATTCTCATTACTATTCTATTATCGCCATCAACAACAGACAACGGTACAAACTATCGATGTAGCCTATACACGAGCAAATGGTGGTGTCCTTGCGTTGTTGCACTAGCTTCTAGTAACAGTAATCGCGTTGCGTTGTTCTTTTTCTTGCATCCCCCACGACTGCTCCATGACTGCTTGCATTTCTCTCCACGCACCACTGGAGCGCTGCCACAACCGCTCCTATGGCCTTAGCTTTTCGTCGTGGAGCCGCGCGTGCCTGTCTGCCTTGCCAACCGCTGAGCCGTCTTCGTATCAGTCTGCTCTTTGATAATGTAGTCTTCGTTATACTAAATCTGAATAAAATGTCCTAGTTATACTAAATCTAAATAAAAGCCTAGACCTGATGGTTACAGCTGAAATTCCTTTGACCCGATGTCTGCTTTATCAGGGCTGGTCTTGGTTAAAAACAAACATACCGCCCCCTTTAGATGCTCATACACATTAAAGGGGAAATGACAAATGTTTTCAACTTTATTTGAAACATTCTTGTTGTTACTGGAACTTTAAGAGTGACTATCCCATATTTTATTCAGACACTGCATCTGGGAATACATTATCTAATGTATCCTCCTTTCTTAAGTTTGTAGATTGTGATTTAAAGGAGAATTAGTTGTTATTTCTAGCAGATCGAGTGGTCACGTTGAACTGGCTCAACAGCTTAACCTCTCAGATAGGGAGATGGGATACTTTAACAGTTTATATTCCCAAAGTGGTACAAATAGGGAGGTTCTTTGGCAGCCTGGAATCACAGATAAAAGAGTAGTTAATAGGTTAACGTTTCAGACAGAAGTGTGCCATGACACTTTACGCGGCAAGATCGAATGTCCTAGTTATGCTGACTCAGGAAATTAACGTGTAAGTATCTGGGTATTCCACATATATGTGTACCCTTAGCGTAATTTTCAGGAAGATTCACCGTAACATGGTATGTGACAAGGTTGGCCTTTTGATTTACAGGTGCAGTCAATTTGACAGGCTTTAAGACAGTTTCCGTCTACCCAAATATCATTCACAAAGGAATGGGTCGACTCGAAGCTGTAGTAAATGACACTTGCCCAAGATGTCATTCAGTAGGATCAAACCTGGGCCCTAATTATTTCAAAGCGAACTCCTTAACCAGTCGGCCATCCTGCGTCATCGCAATTCAAGCTATAGTTGTAGACTTTAACGTAATAGCAGACCTGTCAGTTCTCCCAGTCGGACGGGAAGATCTCTCACCCACTTTGGGGTGGGTGAGAGATGTCTTCTTTTGTGAAAATGGGTATAGCTTTCATTATGTAAAATCTCCCCATTTTGCTTCATTTCTCCCCGTTTGGAGGGCACTTTTTTTTCATGGTACTCCCCATTTGGGTTTTTAGAGGTTGGTAGGTCTGTAATGGGTATAATGGTACATTCACAACATAATTTCCTAAACAGAAGTCGATCTTGATATCTTGAATTCTTCCCCATTCAGATAGCTAATGTAGTGATAGATTCTAGTTAGATTAAAATATAAAAAAACTAAATAATCCACTATTACCACATACCAAGAGAATAATATAGAGCAGTGGTTCCCAAAGTGGGTTCCGAAAAGGAGTGTCTGGGGTTCCAGGAAAAAAGTTAGAGGAGTATATTTATATTACGACCATATAGCAGTATTAGACTTCGGGGTTCTCCGCAAAGTTTCTGAACCAAAAAGGGTTTCGCATTTGAAAAAAGTTTGGGAAACCCTGATTTAGAGTGAGCATATTTGCTTGGAATATTGTATGTGACAAGGATATATGTTCATCGCCAGGCTTTAATGCTCGAGTGAGGTGAGCGGAATCCCTAGGAAATATTTTGACCAGCTTTTTTTGTTTTGTTAATATTTAAAAAAAAGATTATTTTTGTTCGTTAATCTTGTATTGAGAAGAAAAGTTAGTAATGTCAAAACTTCAAGTAACGTATTTCATGACATTTTATACAAACTCCATTTTTTAAAAGTATGATGATGCACCGTTGAAAAGTAAGAGAGGAGGCAGTGTCCCTCTTTCCTTGGCGACGGGCCCGCAGGGGTAGATTGCGATATTTGTTAAAGAAATTGGACAGATTTTCCGGGTAAAACCAACCGACAGGAGACCTTGAGGTAGACCCCGAGCAAGATGGTTCGATAACATCAATGAGCTTGGTTGGTCTTGCTTGGGGATCCAGCAGGATCAGTTGGGGATGGTTGCTTCTGACAGGACCCGTTGGAAGAAGTGTTTGAGGACTCTGCCCCCACGACCCTCTCAGGAAGAAGAAGAAGAAGAAGAAGAAGAAGAAGAAGAAGAAGAAGAAGAAGAAGAAGAAGAAGAAGAAGAAGAAGAAGAAAAGTTTATTATTCAACCTTCTATACTGGGACATGGGGTAGCATGATTGAGGTTAATACAATTTGTAGGTGTTTGGCCGGGGAAACAAACAAAAGAAAAAGCTATGCAGTGATGAAAATTTAATCAACATTGTAAAGGTTTAGTACTCAGTTAGCTGGCAAGAAGTTAGCGAAAACTTCGTGTGATTTATAAAACAATTTTAGCTTAAGTTAAGCCTTAGTAAGTCGGTTCAAATGTTTAAGTCTATCGAAATTAGTATGTTCAGCAAACACGTGTTGCCAATTATGACGATATTCTACTTGTCAGCATTCAATATCTCCATACACGTTATAGAAGCCAACATTCGACACCAATATCTCCCATTTTATATCGGATCAGACTGTTGCAACAAATATCTGCAAATGATCTGCATATGACATGGTGTTCATTGCATCTTGTAGTGAAGTATTACTAAGAAAAAGCAGTGTGGGCTTTAGAGTGAAATATCATCTAGCGTTACTCACTTATACCAGCAAGTCATTACTTGACGACGGAGTGGGATGAGCTCTTACTGATTCATACCAGTGAGCCATTGTTAGACGATGGCGGGACGGTAGGTCCTCACCAGGAGAGAGCAAAATTTGGATAAAGGGGAGGTTGGAAGGTTGCGGGGATGGGTGCCACGGTGAAGAGTTCGGGTCTATCATTATTACTGTTATGTGCGCAGATGGAGTGCATTTCATGAGTGTGAGTAACGTTGGGTTTATTTTATTTGTGTGTGTGTGTGTGTGTGTGTGTGTGTGTGTGTGTGTGTGTGTGTGTGTGTGTGTGTGTGTGTGTGTGTGTGTGTGTGTGTGTGTGTGTGTGTGTGTGTGTGTGTGTGCGTGCGCGCGCGTGTGTGTTTTGTGTGCGCGTGTGTGTTTTTTGTGTGAGTTTATGTATGTGTGTGTTTGTGACTGTTATCAGTGTGTGCATGTTTGAGCGAGTTCATGTGGATTATTAGTGCGTATATATATAATAGTGTATATTAATTAATGTTCAGAGCCATCCTCAGCATTCTCGTGTAGCACCCATCCACCATCTGAGACTCCACTACAGCAATGAAGAGGTGGATTTTCAGGTCTTTACGAAGGTCCGACTTCCACACCGATCTCAAGCTGTGGCACGCCGCCCAGGCCTTGCTCTTCCTCTCAACCACATCATCTTCTGTATTCCCAATCTTTGCTCCCAAATACAGGAAGTCCTCAACCAATTCTAGCGGCTTCACGCCTACATTAGTGATCCCCTCTGGCTTCTCAACATTCTCTACCAGATATTTTGTTTTAGTCTCATTCATTCTCAGCCCCACACTCATCGACACAGTCTCAACCTCCCGCATCAAATCCTCCGTCTCCTTCACTGTATTTGTCACCAAAACTATGTCATCGGCAAATTCAGCATCCGATATCTTTTTCGCCTTAACTCTCCTGCTCTGAGCCGGTGCTACAGTAAAGCCAGAGTCCTGGTGTTTCTCCAGTGCAAGGCGCATTCAATAGTTCACTACGATGATAAAAAGGTAGGGAGCCAATGTATCTCCCTGGAGCACTCCAGCCAGTATCTCAAAGAACTCTGTCATCCCATCAGGTGTAATGACTTGGGCTTTGGTGTTGGTGCAGATCATTGATATCAGGTCCACTATCTTCTTGGGGATTCCATAAGCCTGTAAGATCTTCATCAGGCAGTGACGGTCCACAGAATCAAAGATGAAAAACTCAGAGCTGTATGGGAGCCTCCTAAAAGTCAGCTCAAAAGTGACACAGAGGAGACTGAGGTTAGCTGGACATGCCCACCGACATCCAGAGTTGACATTGCACTCAGTGCTCCTGTGGGAGCCCCTACATGGACACACTGGAAGAGGAAGACCAAGGTTAACGTATGTTGATGCCCTAAGGACAGACACTGGTCTGTTGGAGACGCAGGACATGGCAGCGATAATGAAGGACAGAGACCGCTGGAGAGAACTCGTCCATGGATCTCGGAAATTTTACCCGCTCTAGAATATATATAATAATAATTGTTTCTACTTTTGGCACAAGGCCAGCAATTATTCCAGTGTATTACAGGTATTTTATTTTATCGACCCCGTAAGGATGAAAGGCAAAGTTAACCTCGACAGGATTTGAACTCAGACCTTACGAGGTCGATAAAATAAAGCACCAGTAATGAACTGGAGTCGATTTAATCGACTTTTCCCCCCTCCCCCAAATTGCTGACCTTTTGAAGAATAGTAGAAAACATTAGTTTAGAAAGATTTGTGGTAGCTGGTGGTCGGATATAAAGAGAATGAGTGGGTGGTGGTGTGGATTTATATATCTTACTAAGGATTAAGAAAAGGAGTGTGTGAAAATGGGTTTGGCTGCAACACCGCTGAGACTGGTGTGTAGAGCCTATCACCCCTCCTCACATCCTTTCTTTCGCTGCTTAATTCTTTTTTTCCTCATTTTCCTTCCATTCCTGTATTCTTATTGCCATGCTTATTGTAGAGACTCTCTTTTATTTTTTTACTACAGGATATTTTATATTGCAATTGTCCTTATATGTCACTTTGAGGTTAATACGTGTTTTGATTATAATTTTTCTTTATGTGTCTACGTGCGTATGGGAGATGGATTGGTATATATTTTGTCAGTGATGTGGTATGAATGTGTGTGCGTCTAGTTTGGTCTGTGTGTGTGTGTAGTTCAGTCTGTGTGTGTGTTTGTATGTGTATACGCACATGCATACACAAACACATACGCGTGTATTTGCGACTGTGAATAAGTGCATAAGTATCAATGCGTCTACACGTGTGTGTAAAAATGTTTATATACTTGAATACGTACATATGTATGTGTATTTCAATAGGTGTGCCTCTCTCTGTTAGTATGTATGTGTTCATATGTGCAACTAAGTATAGATGACGGGGTGTGGTTCGTAGCTGTACAGAAGAATAACCATAAGAATATTAAGTTCAACACAGGAGAGTCATGTGTTTCTAATATCCAGAACACATTGCTCTAATTCTCTATATGAATAAGAGGTCTTTAAGTAAGTCTCGCGAGAGGCTAATCCGAGAATGTTTCACTGTTAAAGCCTTACTGCCTTCAATGTTAAAACAACATCGGCAGATTACCAAGCGGCATCACGATCTTCCTGTTTCTCAGTGGCAAGTCATTATACTTGACACAACATGCAACGACAACTTCTTCAGCAACAACCTGTTGTATTCGGCGACAAACCCAAGATTCGTTGCTCGCAAACCAAAGAACCTCGAGCAGCTGAAGTATCGACCGCTCTTCCTTGGGTTTATCGAAGTCTGTAGTGAAATCACATTTCCCCACAATCAGGGCCGGATTTAGATTTGATGAGGCCCTAAGCTATTTGAGATAATGGGGCCCTTTATATGTTATAAAAAATGTTATAAAAACTGCAAAATGTTCAATATTAAAGCAGAAAACTGTTTAAAACTATTGCATTATTTTAGTTCTTTTTTATCTTATATTTTGGAAATGTACACACCGTTTTTTTTTCAATTTTTTCGGGGCCCCAAGAAAGTGGGGGCCCTAAGCTATAGCTTGTTTAGCTTATACGTAAATCCCACTCTGCCCACAATGGTTTTTCTTAGTCTGCCGCCACACACAACCATCTGAATACTGACCTATAACCTCAAAGCTTCATGATTTAAATAACGTTTTCTGGTCGAAGAAAGAACTGCGACAGTTGTACGCAGGAAGAACAATAGATAAATTTCCCTTTGGAAAAATCAGTTTGCCTCCCGACTCGGCAACAGAGATATCGCTTGTTTCGTCTGGCTTGCAATGTAGCGACATAAACAATACATACTCTCGCTATCCAGCCTTGCTGGGGTCAACACTAGCTGAGAAAATGTTACCAACACAGGTCAATTAAATATTACTACATTTACACACTTGACACACTACAACTATACATATATTCTTTTTCCATTGTTCATTGCTGTACATGATTTCGAAGTAAATCATGTTACAAATAAAAACATTAAAATTACGGTGTCATGCTTTCCATGTGATATGGGAAGATGATCTTCCCAATGGTAATATTACTGCACACCACAATAAGCGAGTACAAATTCTTGTTTCCTTGAATATAGCAAAACTTCTCTCGACTCTCTAAGATCAACTTCACTTTCTCACTTGCCATTATTCAACCAGCAAGTTACTCCCTCATTCACTTCACATTCCGCCACCACTACCGCTGCTGCTGCTGCTGCTGCTAATACTGCTGCTGCTGCTGAACGAATCAACCAGGCAACAGCGAAGTAGCAATAGAAAGAATTGGTTCGAGTTTGTTGTTGTTCGGTGGTTTGTGTTAATTGTGGCGCGAAAGTTTGGTAGTTGAAATGACTTAGCTTGATGGGTAATTAAGAATAAGGTAAATTATCCCATATATAAGCGCTGTGTGAAATGCCGATGAATGAACAAATAAAGCATGATCGCTACTAAAATATGTTAATAGCCTGCTATGAGGCTATCGTGGACAATGTAATGAAATGAAGGCTTATGTTGTAATAATGCATGTGTGCAATGCTTCAAAGAATGGTATTTACTGTACTTCTGTAATGAGATGATGTTCGTTTGCGTGGCAATAAGAGAGAGAGAGAGAGAGAGAGAGAGAGCCACGGGGGTCAGTGTGAGATATTTTTTACTACATCTTACTGCTGGAAATCAAATCTACAACTCCTTACTTTGACTCTGCAAGCCAGCTATTTATCTGTATCGCTCATTCTGTCTACAGAACTTGAGAATAAGCAGACGGCGGTTTCCATGTCAAAATCATAGACCTAGTGACTACTAAAACGATTAAAAATAGAAACTTATCTATGAGGCCACAGAAGGTTAAGTTTTCATGGCTGCTCGAGAGTTCGGTTATCTGCTACACAATCCTGCTATAAGACTTCCAGCGTTCTTGATCCCCGGACCACCTCCCTACTCACTACTATCGGGGTGGAGTTAGCCACCCGCAGGAGTCAGCCCAATGAGTTGGAATGGCTATTCAAACACATTTCCCTCAACCTCCTCCGGGGCAACGTTTTCTCCATTCTGTCTGCTGGGATCGCGAGGTGGCGATCGTCCAAGGCCTTGTACGCCGGAGAGCGCTCCCTCATACAGTCCGAGACCGTATCACTGGAGCAGCTGTGTTTGAGCATACTTTTGGGGTTTAATTTGTAAGGAGCTTAGTTCAATTAGACTGAACTCTGCACTTGACAATTGTGAATGATACAACTGGTGAACAAATCTTATCGAAAGAAATTTTAAATAAAGGCATTAAATATCAGAACAGTATCCCATGTATGAAAACAAAATATTAATTGTTTCTACTTTTGGCACAAGGCCAGCAATTACCCAGTGCATTACTAGTACTTTATTTTATCGACCCCGTAAGGATGAAAGGCAAAGTTAACCTCGGCAAGGGCCGTAACTCTATGCGTCAAAGCATGGCATTCCACCCTCTACCGATACTACCAATCCACCGCCCTATGAAAACAAAATATTAATAACAGCACAACTCTCGGACTCTACGGATGGTGTCTGTCTTATTTTCCAGAATCCGCTGTCCATTCTTTCCACCACCATCTATCTCAACTGGGCGTTATCAACAAAAATATTTAGTTGTCCGAGTTAAAAGTATTTCTATTCAATTCTTGTAATTTAATTTGTTGTTTTCTTCTCTTTTCCTTCAGCTATCAGCAAGTTCTCAAATCATCTCTTTACTTCTGTTGTTGTTTGTTGTTGTTGTTTTGTGATGATGATGGACCTCCGTTGGTTCCGACGACGAGTGTTCTAGTTGTTCGAACAATAGCATACACGTGAAATTACCGTGCACCCTGAACGTTGTCCCCATGGTGATCAGTGTGATACAGTCTGAGACACTTTGAATTACAGCTTGATCTGTATCGTGTATCCTGGATGTTAGTCAGAAATGAGCTGTGACATCACTGGTGCTCAATTGTATCAGCCATTGCCTTTCTCTTGAACAACACTGGTGGCGTGTAGAGGGAAGACTGGTATGGGTGACTGCTGGTCTTCTACAAACAACATTTCTCGGACTTGTTCCGCAGAGGGGAACTTTCTAGGTGCAAATCCCATAATCATTCATGGCCGAAGGGGGTCTTTACCTTACCATTACAATGTTTAATGGAGAGCTCTTCCTATATATAATATTTATCTACAGTTAGTTTAATTGGTTTAATTAGACTTTAGCATATTTTGTGTGTGGCAAAATACGAATATATGGCACTTTGGTAACTTACTGACTCGCATATCTGTGATTATAAGTTTGACTCTAATATAAAGGAATAAAATTCAGAAATACCTGGATTTGTCTGATTATTATTTTTTCCTGCCTGTGGCGTTCGAGGCGTTTGGTGGAGTTGGGTCGCTGACAGAGAAGTTCTAATCAACGCTGGCGGCTCGCTTTACTAATATGTTAAGTGATGCACATGAGGGTGCCTGGTTGTTTCAGCGCCTTAGCCTCACTACCGCCAGTGGTAATGCTGCGAGCCTATTGGCCTGCCTCAAACTATTCCGTTGGCCCTTGTGTTGTGCGGCCGATTGTGGCACTTGGTGGTGAATTGATGGTGGTTTTCGTTTTTGTTTTTGTTTTTGCCCCTCCCTTTCTTTTGCTTTCTCTCACTCTGGTCATCTATTTTGTTGAGTTGTTTTAGTGAGGTTCCTAGCAATACTTACTTGTATTTGTTATATATGTTTATATTTGTGTTTACCAACGACATTATATTTGTAATGTTATTCTGAAAGAATTGCGAGCAATTTGCAATGTTATTTAAAAAAAAAAAAAAGATAAAGAAAAGTACAAAATAATTTTTAAACCTGCGTTTTTTTCGACCAAGACTGTCAGAGTCCCCAAAATTCTATCTTTACTTCACTATCTTCATCGTTTTGTGTGTAAGTTTAAGAGATAAGCAGACCAATGCTTCTGATAGCAAGCAACTCAGTAAAATAGATGAAACAGAAATACTGTACTTTTACCAATATTCGGACCTTAAATTTTGTTGAAGCGGGAAAATATATCAGAAAACAATTCTATAATCATTCGTTCATGTAGTTGGTTTTAAAAGGTTAAAATTTGAACAGAATTTATTTAAGGTTCGCTGTCAAACTGCTTAAACTTCAGCTTATTATTGTAACTTAACTTAACTCTTATCATTTAGTAGGCTTCTAAACATTTTTATCTCAGCTGGGCGGAATGTTTAAACGTTTATTTGTTCGTAAAAAATACCCAGAAAAATATCTTCTGCAGATCCAAGAATTTAGGCGGATTTGATTTCTTTTTGAAATGTGATTTTGTAAGAAAGATCGAATGCAAAATCTTATATTACATGGTGTTGGAGATGTTGGGCGTCGGCAATAGGTGAACAGTGACCAGTAAGTAAGTGGACCAATGAACTACTCTCTCTGCGTCTTGATCTCTTTCAAGTTTTTAAATGTAATGCAGAATATATTATATCACATACGCGTGGACCACGAACATGAGCGTATTATCCATAAAGCTGACTAGGCCTTACGCCAATTTCTTCAAGACTGTCAGCTTGTAGTATGTGTGACAGATTGAGGTAGCCCGTTAAACCAGAGAGCTTAGGAGACCGGTCATGGATTGATGCAGTCCAGGCCAAAACTAAAAAAAAAAATAATAAACATTTAAAAAAAAAATAACCCATTAGTTTCTGATTTAGGCACAAGGCCAACACTTTTTTGGGGAGAGGAAAGTCGATTAAATCGATCCCAGTACATTACTGGTACTTTATTTTATCGACCCAGTAAGGATGAAAACCAAAGCTAACCTCGGCAGGATTTGAACTCAGATCATAAAGGGCCGTAACTTTATGCCATATTAAAAAATAGCCCATTACAAACAAAAGTTGTTGATCCTTGCCATATTGCGATGTTGTATTTCAGTTGTGGTAATAGAAAAATACATACGTATATTATAAAGACATACATATAAGAAAAGCCTGTGACAAGTGTTGGTTTTTAGTGCTTTTAGTATGAACACTTGTTTTTAGTATGAACACTTGTTTAGTATAAACACTTGTTTCGTATGAAGACTTGTTTAATTAAACACAGCTTCAATAAATATATTGTTGTGTTGAAAGCCATCATGATTTGTTGATATAACATTACTTTGACTATTTATTTTTATACGGCCTACGATCTTTCAAAATAATTATACAGCCTAACAAATATACGAATACACATTCACCCATACAAGAGTATACATAGACAAACACATTTAGTTACATGTAACGCAATTAAAAAACACGGGCGAAAGTTTGTAATAAAACGACTTTCTATAAATAAATATATATATTTTACCGTAGGTTTTATTTGTTTTTATACAAATTTCTCATTTTCAATTTTAATTTCCACTGAAATTAAAAGTTATTTATAACAAACATAACAAAGTTCTACAGACTTGTTTATGTTGTTTTCTCTTTTCTAATTTTCATATTCGTAGTTATTTGGTATGCCAGACACACACACGCACACGCACACGCACACGCACACACACATACACACACACATTCACACACACACATACAGATACATACACATGTGCACATATCCACACAAACTTACATACATACATACATACATACGCACGTACGTACATACATTTTTTTAAACCGGCACTCCGTCGGTTACGACGACGAGTGTTCCAGTCGATACGATCAACGTAATTCTCAGGGAGATTCTACGTGACATAGTGTATGACAAAGATGGCTCCTTGAATTACATGTACAACTCATCTTTTGCCAGCTGAATGGACTGGAACAACATGAAATAAAGTTTTACATTTTTTAATATATATAATAAGGAAAATTATTGTGTACAGTGCTCAGGTGCACTACAAAAGTGTCTTGCTCAAGGCCACAACGCGCCGCCTGGTCCGAGAATCGAAATACATATATACGTACATGCAAACATTGATATACAAATACATATGTGTGTGTATATATATATATATATATATATATATATATATATATATGAACTGAATACTGGTGGGTTAGTTTGGATCTAGCTGTCGAAACGGCCGGAGCTCACCCGTCGGGGTCTTGACTCTTTTCCTATATATATATATATATATATATATATATATATATATATATGTAAGTATGTATGTATACGTACATACATATATGTATACAGACGTACAGTAGCATGCATATATATATATATATATATATATATATATATATATATATATATATATATATATATATATATATATATATATATATATATATATATATATAGATATATATATAGATATATATATACATATATATACACATATGCATACAGGTACACATACATATATGCACGCATCAGTTTAGCCGACGTTTATTATAACGCCTGCTTTGTTCGTTTGTTTGTCAACAAATCGAACAGCCTGAATTTATGCCATACGGTGTTAAGGCAATCACGTCACCTTTTTGTTCAACACTGACACAGGAACGATGTACTAGTTTCAAGCTTGTTAGCTATCATCAGCACCGTTTACCCATCTGCCAGATAGTTGAATGTTCGAAAGTATATACTTTCCTTATGAAAATTAACGGCTGAGCAGCCTAATTTGCATATTGAGTGATTTAAATCGGTCAGGCATACCGAAAACGATAAGTTGAAAAAAAATGAAAACGAAATTTCATTTCTCATTCTTAGTATGGCACTTACTTAAATGTAAGTATGTATGTATACGTACATACATATATGTATACAGACGTACAGTAGCATGCATATATATATATATATATATATATATATATATACATATATATACACATATGCATATAGGTACACATACATATATGCACGCATCAGTTTAGCCGACGTTTATTATAACGCCTGCTTTGTTCGTTTGTTTGTCAACAAATCGAACAGCCCGAATTTATGCCATACGGTGTTAAGGCAACCACGTCACCTTTTTGTTCAACACTGACACAGGAACGATGTACTAGTTTCAAGCTTGTTAGCTATCATCAGCACCGTTTACCCATCTGCCAGATAGTTGAACGTTCGAAAGTATATACTTTCCTTATGAAAATTAACGGCTGAGCAGCCTAATTTGCATATTGAGTGAGTTAAATCGGTCAGGCATACCGAAAACGATAAGTTGAAAAAAAAAATGAAAACGAAATTTCATTTCTCACTCTTAGTATGGCACTTACTTAAATGTAAGTATGTATGTATACGTACATACATATATGTATACAGACGTACAGTAGCATGCATATATATATATATATATATATATATATATATATACATATATATACACATATGCATACAGGTACACATACATACATGCACGCATCAGTTTAGCCGACGTTTATTATAACGCCTGCTTTGTTCGTTTGTTTGTCAACAAATCGAACAGCCCGAATTTATGCCATACGGTGTTAAGGCAACCACGTCACCTTTTTGTTCAACACTGACACAGGAACGATGTACTAGTTTCAAGCTTGTTAGCTATCATCAGCACCGTTTACCCATCTGCCAGATAGTTGAACGTTTGAAAGTATATACTTTCCTTATGAAAATTAACGGCTGAGCAGCCTAATTTGCATATTGAGTGAGTTAAATCGGTCAGGCATACCGAAAACGATAAGTTGAAAAGTTTTCATTTTTTTTTCAACTTATCGTTTTCGGTATGCCTGACCGATTTAACTCACTCAATATGCAAATTAGGCTGCTCAGCCGTTAATTTTCATAAGGAAAGTATATACTTTCGAACGTTCAACTATCTGGCAGATGGGTAAACGGTGCTGATGATAGCTAACAAGCTTGAAACTAGTACATCGTTCCTGTGTCAGTGTTGAACAAAAAGGTGACGTGGTTGCCTTAACACCGTATGGCATAAATTCGGGCTGTTCGATTTGTTGACAAACAAACGAACAAAGCAGGCGTTATAATAAACGTCGGCTAAACTGATGCGTGCATATATGTATGTGTACCTGTATGCATATGTGTTGCATATGTGTATATATATGTATATATATATATATATATATATATATATATATATATATATATATATATATATATGTATGCTACTGTACGTCTGTATACATATATGTATGTACGTATACATACATACTTACATTTAAGTAAGTGCCATACTAAGAGTGAGAAATGAAATTTCGTTTTCATTTTTTTTTCAACTTATCGTTTTCGGTATGCCTGACCGATTTAACTCACTCAATATGCAAATTAGGCTGCTCAACCGTTAATTTTCATAAGGAAAGTATATACTTTCGAACGTTCAACTATCTGGCAGATGGGTAAACGGTGCTGATGATAGCTAACAAGCTTGAAACTAGTACATCGTTCCTGTGTCAGTGTTGAACAAAAGGGTGACGTGGTTGCCTTAACACCGTATGGCATAAATTCGGGCTGTTCGATTTGTTGACAAACAAACGAACAAAGCAGGCGTTATAATAAACGTCGGCTAAACTGATGCGTGCATATATGTATGTGTACCTGTATGCATATGTGTATATATATGTATATATATATATATATATATATATATATATATATATATATATATATATATATATATATATATATATATATATATATATATATATATATATATATATATATATATATATATATATATATATATGCATGCTACTGTACGTCTGTATACATATATGTATGTACGTATACATACATACTTACATTTAAGTAAGTGCCATACTAAGAGTGAGAAATGAAATTTCGTTTTCATTTTTTTTTCAACTTATCGTTTTCGGTATGCCTGACCGATTTAACTCACTCAATATGCAAATTAGGCTGCTCAACCGTTAATTTTCATAAGGAAAGTATATACTTTCGAACGTTCAACTATCTGGCAGATGGGTAAACGGTGCTGATGATAGCTAACAAGCTTGAAACTAGTACATCGTTCCTGTGTCAGTGTTGAACAAAAAGGTGACGTGATTGCCTTAACACCGTATATATATATATATATATATATATATATATATATATATATATATATAGTTAATAAATGAAACAAACAAAACACAAGCAGATATATCGGTTATATATAAACAGAAGCAGATATATCGGTTGTGTGTGTACACAATCCCCGTCCCCGTTTACAACAGGCTTAGCAAACAAAAGATAGCTCCGTCCACGCCAATCTCATCTGTTTGATGCTCCCAGCTCTTTATTTCATCTATGTCCTCTCCCATCAGATATCATGTCATATCTTATCTCCATGACAATTTACCTCATTCATTTCCATAACATCCACATTTTAAACTAATACTGAAACGCATTTTTTTTTTTTATCATCTCACCTCACCACCCTTTTCTAGAAATGTTTAGAAGATTATGGACACTGTCTACCACAAGCCAAAAATTAATCAGGCCATTTTCTTCAAAGCAGGTCAGTTTTAAGTCAAAAGGAAATGTCAGATGTGAAGGCTAACAGCCTCTTGTGTCCTTGGTCCTCACACTGTCGATTTCCTCCGTAAAATCGGAAAGACATCAGCCCGCCTGAGGAAGCAGCTCCGTGAGGCTGGGTGGCTGTTGCATCGGGTCTTGCTGGCCATTCTCTACGGTAATACCCTTGTCAATCTGTCTGCGGGGCATGGCCGAATCACCACTCAGACTGAGTAAGGTGTAGAGTCTCTCTCTCTCTCTCTCTCTCTCTCTCTCGTTCCCTTTCATGCGTTGCTTCATTCTCTTTTTTTCTTTTTCTTTAGTTTTTCTAAAATCTAAATATTAAATTTTGCCCGTGAAACATATACATATATACACCAGGTCCGAACACAAAGGAACTAAACTCCCACTGTCACTGCCCCCGCCTCTCCCGCTCTCCCCCATCTCTCACTATTCTGAGCAAATGGGGGTACACGCGCTGGCCGACGGACAGAATAGAGAAGGCGTTTGGCCGGAGGATGGTGAGGGAGACGCGCGGGAAGAGCCATTTTGGCTCGTAAGGCTCACACCTGCGAGTAGTCAACTCTGTGCCAATAGTGGTGAGTAGGGAGGTGGCCTTATGGCCAAGCACACCAGAAGTCTATTTTACAATAATTAACTAATATATTTGTAATACTCTTGCCAACATTTAACTATGGACATGTGTTCGGAGAATATAACCGTGATCATATTTTAATTGTTTCTACTTTTGGCTCAAGGCCAGCAATTATCCCAGTGCATTACTGGTACTTTATTTTATCGACCCAGTAAGGATGAAAGGCAAAGTTAACCTCGGCGGGATTTGAACTCAAACCATAAAGGGCCGTAACTCTTCTCTGCAAAACATGGCGTCCAACCCTCTACCGATACTGCCAATCCACTTTGCTCATATTTTAATATTGAAAGAATTTAAAGAACGGAAATATTTACTGTTATTCGGTAGATCGTTGGACATCCTTCTTTGCGCCATATATTTGCGGTTCTTTAAGTTCTGAGTTCAAATCCCGTCAAGGTTAGGCTTGCCTTTCATGGTGGGGTCGATAAAATAAAACAGCAGTCACGCGCAGGGGTCGATTTAATCGACTTTCCCCTTCCCTAAAATTGCTGGCCTTCTATACTTTATCCCGACAAACATTTAATCCACGGGAACAGTCTTCATCAGTTGTGTTGAATCTTTAGTGAAGCTGACAAGATGTAATATATTTGAGTGGGAAAGACGCCGAAAGATCTGACCTTCCAAGAAGTAAGCAAAAGTAATTGACGCCATAATTCTACGTTCCGACAAGGATTTGTAAACATCAGCTCGAAAAATGTAAACGAGAAATTCTTTTTAAACAAACAGAGTTCTGTTAAGAGATGAGAAA
Organism: Eledone cirrhosa; assembly: GCA_964016885.1. NCBI lineage: Eukaryota > Metazoa > Mollusca > Cephalopoda > Octopoda > Eledonidae > Eledone > Eledone cirrhosa. The sequence continues at coordinate 80,748 of CAXHJY010001169.1, forward strand.
ACTCAGGAATGTCACGACAGCCTGGACCAAGCATAGGATATGATGTATGAGCGGATGAAATTCTCCATAAATGTGAAAGAAATGTAGAGATCATTTGAAAACTATTTATTTATTTATGGCTACTTGAGTTCTTCTCTTTAAGTAACTTATGAAAGAGCCTGATAATATATAAGTATGTATGTATATAGTTTTTATCATTGAAGACAATCACTCACTCACACATACAAGAAATGCCGTATACTATATATATATATATATATAATAATAATAGTAATAATAATAAATTTGATAATATATATATATATATATATATATATATATATATATATATATATATATATATATATATATATATATATATGTGTATATATATATATATATATATATAGAGAGAGAGAGAGAGAGAGAAAAGGTGAGTTTGGAAATAGCACTGCAAATATTTTTAAATGTCTGTTTTTGTTTTTTTTTTTCTTTTCTTTGATTCGTCAAAGTGGCATTATTGAAAAAAATGAGAGGGACAATTCTTTTAAAAAAAGAGTTTTATAAAGTATATAAAGTATTACCGGTTTCCATGTATTAGTAAAATTCATCTTATCAAATGTTGAGTACTAGCAGTGGTACCCGGCGTTGCACGGGATAAGGTATTGTGAAATATATAACCGCTTTAACTAAGCTTAGTATTGCCACAATCACGGCTGGCAAAGAAGTAAGGGTCTGGTGGTACGTAAGTAAGCAACATTGTGGCTTAAAACGTGAGGAAGAAGTTGTGTGCACTTACCAACTGTTTGGGGAATGAGTGTGAGATTTGTCTTGAGCAAGGGTGGCAGAATAACCGGATGCAGCAGACAGCCAGACATACAGACAGATATTATAAAGGCGCGTTCTGGACGCAGAGGGAATTGTGGGAAGTGACGTAATGCAGACAGCCAGATATACAGACAGATATTATAAGGGCGCGACGTTATATGTATGTATCTATCTAAAAAGAGACAGACTAAGAATCATAGAGAGAGATCGCTATATCGCCTAATGGAAAGAACACTCCCTGAAACATAAGTATTACATGTGTAAAGTTTGAAAACAGTCGGTTGGGTGGTTCTAGAGTTTTAGGGATTCAAACTCACGCGCACACAGACAGACATCCTCAGTTTTATATATATATATAGATTACAATTAAAAAGAATTAATAAAGATTAAAAACTAAAAATTTAAGATTTTAAAATCAAGTGTTGAAGTAAGTTTTTTCATCTTCCTTGTTGATATATATATATATATATAATTACCGAAGATCGGTGGTATTAATTCAACAGTTCCCGGCCACCATCGAGCTCACTCAATGAATGGAGTTGCAATCAGCCGTTCAGAGTGTACACCTTTAGTTTTAGCAGGTGCGGTGGCAGTGTGTGTGTTCGTGTTTAAGTGTATGTGTTTTTGTTTTTGTATTCTATCTTTGTTCATTAGTGTGTTCTGTTATTATTTCTGACCCTCCCGAAGTATAACAATATTGCACTGTGTGTGTGTGTGTGTGTGTGTGTGTGTGTGTATATATATATATATATATATATATATATATATATATATATATATATATATATATATATATATATATATATATATATATATATATATATATATATATATATATATATATATATATATACAGAGAGAGAGAGAGAAGTTGGAAATACCACTGAAAATATATTTAAGGGTCTGTTTTTCTTTTTTTATCCTTTCTTTGATTTGTCAAAGTGACATTATTGAAAAGATGACATTATTGAAAAAATGAGAGGCACTATTCCTTTAAAAAAAAGTTTTATAATGTATATAAAGTATATAAAGTATTACCGGTTTCGATGTATTATTAAAAGGTGGATTGGCAGTATCGGTAGAAGGTCGGACGCCATGCTTTGCAGCAGCAAAGAGTTACGGCCCTTTATGGTCTGAGTTCAAATCCCGCCGAGGTTAACTTTGCCTTTCATTCTTACGGAGTCGATAAATTAAAGTACCAGTAATACACTGGATAATTGCTGGCCTTGTGCCAAAAGTAGAAACAATTATTAAAATTCATCTCATCAAATGTTGAGTATTGAAATAAAAAATGAAAAAAAATTAATAGGAGTGGTAGTGAAGATAGCAGCAGCTATGTTTCTTCACAGAACAAAGTTGTTTTGGGGGGGACAAAGGAAACATCCTGTAAATATGTGTGTGTATATCTGATTGTGTTAATTGACTGATCAAGAGTTCAAAAGGATATGGGGAATTGTAAGCTAGAAGTAAAGTCAGCAGGAGTGTAAGAGAATTTCTATTATTGGAATATGGTTTTAGTGAGTGTGTGTATATATATATACATAGTGTGAGGGTGTACGAGGTGTGTCAGAAAAGTTCCAGGACTGATGTCACAAAAGATTTATTTCAAACCCAAACTTCACACTAAGAGTTTTCTCCTTCAAAGTAATCCCTCTGGATTATGTAACTGTAATCTTAGCTCTCTGCAGCGATCAAACTTTTTTCTTCATAATTTTATATACATGTCCTCTGTTTCAGGTCGTCAAGCAATGAGCACAGAGAAACTAACAAACTTGAAGTTTCTGGTACGGTTGGGGAAAACTCCGTCAGAAACACTGGGATTGCTGCAGGAAGTGTATGGAGATGAGACGATGTCACGCTCACGTGTTTTTGAGTGGTGCAAGAGGTTTAAAGAAAGACGCGAGGACGTGGAAGATGACCCCAGGAGCGGAAGGCCCTCAACAACCAGGACTGAGGTCAACGTTGAGCGCGTCAGGCAGATGGTGCGTAGCGATCGTCGGCTGACTGTTCGACTGATGGCAAATGAGCTGGGCATGAATCGGGACAGTGTCTGGAAGATTCTCACTGAAGATTTGGACATGAGGAAAGTCTGCGCGAAAATGGTGCCAAAACTGCTGAACGATGACCAGAAGGGTCGACGCATGCAAGTGTGCCAGGACATCCTCGAGCGTCTTGAAACCGAACCAGACTTGCTAGGGACAGTCATCACCGGTGATGAGTCATGGATCTTCGAGTATGACCCGGAGGACGACATCAAAAAGGCCGTAACGACGGAACTGCGGAGGATCCCGGAAGAATCCTTCAAAGAGTGCATGCAAGCGTGGCAGAAAAGGATGGAAAAGTGCATTAGACTCCAGGGGGATTACTTTGAAGGAAAACTCTTAATGTGAAGTTTGGGTTTGAAATAAATCTTTTGTGACATCAGTCCTGGAACTTTTCTGACACACCTCGTATATATAGCAATACACACAAGTGTGTGTGTGTGTGTGTGTGTGTGTGTGTGTGTGTGTGTGTGTGTGTGTGTGTGTGTGTGTGTGTGTGTGTGTGTGTGTGTGTGTGTGTTTTCAGCCTGTCTGACACAGGTCCCTTTAGCAATACACACATGCGTGTGTGTTTTTTTCAGCCTGTCTGTCACAGGCCTCTTTGTGGTGGGAAATTAAAAAAAGTTTTTCTTCAAAATTCAAAAAATCCCAAAACTTTTCTTTTGAAAAAAGGTTTTATAATGTATATAAAGTATATACAGTATTACCGGTTTCGATGTATTAAAGTTCATCTTATCAAATGTTGAGTATTGAAATAAAAAACTAAAAAAATTAATAGGAGTTAAAACTAAAAATAAAAGATTTAAAATTAAAATCAAGTGTTGGAGTAAGTTTTTTCCCCATCTTTCTCACCCAGAGACCAACCCCAAAACAACACAGAACTAACCCGCAACACAAACATCATACAATTCAGAAGAAACCTACACAGACAACATGAAATCCCAACAAAACCTTTCCACATTAACAACTACAATAGGTACCACCCCCAACACTTCAAAAACAACCAAGCAACATCAACACTATGCATCCCAGAAGGAATCCACCCAATCCACATGAATCATAACAGAACTCTTACACAATAACAACTACAACAGACACCACTCCCATCACCACATTAACTCTCACGAAAAAACAAACTACAGACCCATACAAAACAGACAAGCAGACTACAATTACAACCAAAACAACATTCCTTTTTTAGGAAAAAGACTGAAATACCAGGACACCCGATGACTTCCACTCACGAGAAGCCGAAGATAATTAACCTTTCAAAGATATCACTAATTAACACACAAATTAACATATTAAGTAAAGGGCTGAAATTTACTCCCACACCACAAAAATCTAACTTCCCCGAAATGAAAGATGGCATCATGGAATTCTGCCGAACACTCAGACTAATAGAATACTTCTCCAATGACACCAACACTGAAGACGAACCAATAGTCAGAAACAAAAGTGATTTCTGCCCACAGAAAGGGATGAACACAGCACTGGACACCTCCTGCGAACACATCATCAACTTTCCCTATGAAAAAATTGCAAATAAACACACGAAATGGAACCTCTCCAAACACGTATGGAAAGAATTATTCACACTGTGAAATAACACTGAAATAACCATCAAAGAAGCCGATAAAGGGAGCACTGTGGTCATTATGGACACTGACTACTATAGAGACCTAACACTCAAAATCTTAGACGACAACAAGTACTACGAAAAAAACAGTAAACTACAAACAAACTAAAACAATGGGCAACCTCCTAGCATTACTACAAAAATACCGCAGTAGCCGAACCACAAAATAATTTGAATACATAAGCCATTTCAAATATAATACAAGTGCTTTCTACGGCTTACCGAAGATACATAAATGTAAATTCATGAGCAATTCATGTGACACGTTATTTGTTTTTATCGTCTCCGTTGAACCGGTACGTACTCACACTCTATGCAAATTAGTCTGCCCACTACTAATTTTCATAGAAAAAGCATATAACGATATGTGCTTTTACGATTCTCCAGAAAGGCCGGTAGATAGGTAAATATTGCTGATGAGTTGTAACAACAACGAAACTAGTTCAATATTCCTTGTCTGGCTTTCTGGAGAATAGAGGAAAGGTGTTTCCTCAAAAACCAGTATGACTCTAAAAACCGGTTTGTCTGTGTGTTTACATACAGATTAGCTGGATACTCACAGTAAAGTAACCAGTGAAAGACTTGGTACATCTACATATGTATACGTGTGTGTATTCATATGCATACTAGTATTTCAGTATGCATATGTAGATGTACATTTTTAACTTAATTGTTTAAGCGTCAGTCATACAAAAGTGAGTTACAAACGAAACGAAATTTAATTTCGTTTCGTTATTTGTTTTTATATATATATATATATATATATATATATATATGCATTCATATATATAAACAGGTATAAAATATCTATGAAATTAGCTTGCTGCATAGTGCCGTTCCTGAAAATATCTTGACCTATAAGCATGTACCTGCAAATTAAATAGAAGTGGATATCTGTCATATGTGCAAAATACTGATATCTTGCATCACCTACATTCAATGGTGGAAGGAAACTCAAAGAAACTACGCACTCTTAAAGGAATTATAAACCAATTACCTGTTATATACACCAGACCAGGTGGAGAATTGACAGAGTTGTTAGAATGCTTTGCAGTACACGCTGAAGGTCTCTACATTCTTAGTTCAAATCCTGCCGAAGTCAACTTTGCCTCTCATCTTTTCGAAGTAGATATAACAAAGTACCAGTTGAATATTGGGGGTCGACATTTCTTGTGTGTCTACTTTAGAGCTTCTGTTTCTAAACATCTGTACTCAATTTAACAGCTTTTGTGGACATGTGAATGGATATGGGACAGGCTACATGGGAGGCAGTGTTGTTAGTAATATACATGTGACAGGTGATTTGCTACATGGTGGCCTGTGTTGTTGGTGATATGCATGTGATTGGTTACATGGTGGCAGTGTTGTTGGTTATATACATGGACGGCAATGCTGTTGGTGATATACATGTGACATGTGATTGGCTACATGGACCGCAGCGTTATGGGTGATATACATGTGATTTGCTACATGGTGGCCTGTGTTGTTGGTGATATACATGTGATTGGCTACATGGACCGCAGCGTTATGGGTGATATACATGTGATTTGCTACATGGTGGTCTGTGTTATTGGTGCTATACATGTGACTGGCTACATGGTGGTCTGTGTTGTTAGTGATATACATGTGATTGGCTACATGAGCGGCAGTGTTGTTGGTGATATCCATGTGACTGGCTACATGGGTGGCAGTGTTGTTGGTGGTGTTTCAACAATTAGCTATATGGGTGACAATAGTGGTGACATCCATGTGATTAGCTACATGGGTGACTGACAGTAGTGGTGATATCCATGTGATTAGCTACATGGGTGACTGACAGTAGTGGTGACATCCATGTGATTAGCTACATGGGTGACTGACAGTAGTGGTGACATCCATGTGATTAGCTACATGGGTGACTGACAGTAGTGGTGACATCCATGTGATTAGCTACATGGGTGACTGACAGTAGTGGTGATATCCATGTGATTAGCTACATGGATGACAGACAGTAGTGGTGATATCCATGTGAATAGCTACATGGGTGACAGTAGTGGTGATATCCCTATAACTAGTTACATGGATGGCAGTGTTTTTGGTATAATCTACGATACTATTAAGGTCAACTAGGCAACTGCATTACTAAGCCTTAAAGTATCGTAGTCTTATGTAAATGTGTGTAATTAACTTAAATATATAATAATTTCCGCCATTAATACATAAATCACTAACAAATTTTGCCGCCTAGCAGCATCGGGGAAATATTCAAAGCAGTGGTGAGGTTCGTATGGTGTTATGACCAATAACAGGATTTGGCGTAGATGAGAGTGGACCGTGTAGTAGAAAACTATGGCTTAATAGTTTTCGTAGTGTGATTCGAGCAAAAAGTGTCAGAAACTACGTTTGTCAACTTACGAAACTGCAAATGGAAAATGTTTTATCTGAGAGAATGAGGCGCACATCGTAACCTTAGCCTAGGGTGCTAAATACCAAGGCGACAGCCCAGGTCTTGTTGGTGATATCAATTTTTTTTGTTATATGCCGGGAGGTATTTCTACTTTGAAATCAGTCATCAGGAACTTTAAGTATATGGTGCATCTAAAGGAATATTTTTCTGAAGTTCTGAGACTCTTCACAGTTCAGCAGTATTTCGTTACGACTCTTTACGTTCTGAGTTCAAATCCCATCGAGGTTAGCTTTGCCTTCATCTTTACGAGGTCGATAAAATAAGTACCAGTAACTTTGAGAAGGCGGCACACATTGTAGAGCTATCTTAGGGCGCTAAATCCTCTGGCACTGGCTCTCAATGTATATTTGATGTATGTAGGTAGGTGTATGCAGAAGAAATATTTCTACGGAAGTGTGTCTTTAAATGTTTGAAATGAAGGAAATATTCTTCTTCTTAGCCCATTTAATCATGGGAGGGTCGTGGGGGGCAGAGTCCTCAAACACTCCTTCCAGCGGGTCCTGTCAGAAGCAACCGTTTCCAACTGATCCGGCTAGATCCCAAGCCAGATCAGCTAAGCTCATGGATGTTATCCAACCATCTTGCTCGGGGTCTACCCCTAGGTTTCGAAGGAAATATTTCCACGTAAAATATAAATGAGTTGATAAAAATAAATTATTACAGAATAAAGAATTCTGATTTTATTTGTTAAAATAATTATTTTTTCAGAAAATTGACTTCAAGGTCAAAAGTGAATGACTTGAAAGTTTTGAGTGACAAATCTGTCAAAATGTGAAATAATAAATATTGAGAGGTGACAACAGTAGTCAGTGGTAATTAATGTCACCTTGTGTACTTGATGTCGCTGTTTCAACAAATAACAATGACATTTTAACAAAAGGGGAGGAAAAGGCTAAGTCAGTTGGTTAACAACAGATTATTATTTTTTAATCATTTAGTGTTGGCATGTGATGCAGGGAGCAGCTAAAAGTTATGATTAATTATAAGCTGAACTAAGATAAAACAATTTTAATAAATGACTAACATTATTTTAATTCTTTCGGCAAGTACGGAAAACAAATTCAGGTATGTTTCGGTTTTCTTGGTGAATCCTATTTTTTGGAAGTTCAGTTTATTGTAGCGATGGCTTGTATGTATTTATATCACATGTATGTTCCTACAGTTATTTTTTAGAGAAGGAAGGAAGGAAGGACAGCGCCTATGACTTTTTCCGGGCCTCCGAGATGTGTAGGAAGAAAAGTCACTCAAACTGGAGACCTGTTTCAATTACAACTGAATAGACACCGGTAAAGTCACCCAAGAGTCAGGTGGTAGTGTTAAACGATGTAGGGTAAACTAGTCGACCAGCCAGTAGGCCACGGCGAGGTTTAAATTCAGAACGCGAAGATTCAGAAGAAATACACAGAGTATCTTATTCGATGTTCTAAAAATTTCGCCAATCCGCCGCACTGAATTGGTATTTTATTTCATTGACCACGAACAGATGAAAGTTGACCTCGGCAAGACTAGAACTCTGAGCGTAGAGAGCCGAAATTCCGCCATAAAAAATCTGCGCTCACTATGATTGAACAAAGTTAGTATATAGCAGGTTTCGCAAACTCAATGACTGAAAAGGGCCATTAGATACTAGAGAAGAGACACGGCGGGCAAAAAATGAGAAGAGATGAGAGGGGGCATGATTTCCATTGTTATAATGCTAATCTTCAATACAGCTGATAGGCTGCTATTTTCTTTTCATCAAAAGGAATACGTATATAATAGTAAGTGGGATATATGAATTAGTACAAAATGTAGGGAGCAAATTTTCCGTTTGAAATTTCCCTTAATTAGTCACGAAAATTGTTCTACCGTAGATCATAGAAAAGTAGTTTGCGGGCAACGTATTTGAGACCCCTGGATTTTATCATGTTATATACGCCCCATTCCGAAGTCCCACACTCCTCCAGTCGTGCGTACGTCTCACCTTCAGAAACACTGTTCTAGATTGATTACGTTATTACATAAATAAATTGTGTTAATGAATCCTAAACATAGTTTTATTTTAGGCGATATAACAAATGGCTTACATAAAGAGCTAGTCATGCTGTCGTGTCTGAGAGTATTGTTTTAAACTTACAGGGCCCAATCAATTAGAAAACTGATACATGATTAAGAAAACATTAAAAAAACTTTCTGGCGCTACCATTAAGTTGTAGCAAGAGTTGCCTCCCTTGTTATGACGATCACATCAGCAGCAGCGCTGGTACAAATAAAGAAGTCTGACTGCATCGTCCGAAGAAACCAGACGTCAATAGCTTCGCTCTGGCGATTAACCACGTGATGGGATCCCCACCATGGGACCTTCACGTGCTAATCACTGCAGTCTATTCTTCGGAACATTAAACATCCAGGTATAACCAAAGCATTTATTCTTATTATTATTGTTATTTCATCTAATAACCGTGTTAATCCATTTGACAATTTCCTCTAATACTTAATTGTTATAAAGTCAAGTAGGCAACTGTCTATGGTGCAGACCTTTAAGAAGTGCTTTACTGAATCTTAAAGGATCACATATATACAGGGCTGGCACAACAATTGAGGCAAACCAAGGAAGCTTTCAAGGGCGCAGACTTCAGGGAGGCGTGTTACTGAATCTTAAAGGTTCACATATTTGAAGCAAAGTAAATTTATAGAAAAAGTAAACATGACAAATACCAAAATACTAGTTTAATGAATATCTTTACTTCACTTCACAAAAGATACAATTGATAACGTTCAATAAGTTAAAATTGTTCGGTTTGTCTCTGTGTAAGTGGAACGATCACTTCTATATGGTTGTGATAAATCCATTTAAAAAGTGCAAGGCTTACTCAAAACAGTGTGTGTGTGTGACGGCGAAATCTAGCATTAGCCGAATCTTTTGCACGATGAGAGAACAGGCGAAATGTTACAGATTGCAGACCTGTCAACTCTCCCCGTCCGACGGGGAGATGTCCCACCCACTTTGGGGAGGGTGAGAGATGTCTTCTCTTGTGAAAATGGGTATAGCTTTCATTATGTAAATGGATTGGCAGTATCGGTAGAGGGTCGGACGCCATGCTTTCCAGCATAGTTACGTCCCTTTACGATCTGAGTTCAAATCCCGCCGAGGTTGACTTTGCCTTTCATCCTTACGGGGTCGATAAAATAAAGTACCAGTAATGCACTGGGTAATTGCTGGCCTTGTGCCTAAAGTAAAAACAATTATGTAAAACCTCCTCATTTTGCCTCATTTCTCCCTGTTTTGCGGCACTTCTTTTCATGGTACTCCCCGTGTGGGCTTTTAGAGGTTGGCAAGTCTGAGATTAGTCAAGCCAAAATCTCAGCTATTCTCGATAACGATTGTTCATTACTTAGAACTGTCTAATTTGGCGTTGTAACAGTTGTCTCTGAGGTCTGGTCATAGCCTTCGGAAAAACTAACTGTGGGAAAATTTTCTTCGCTACATATATACAGGGCTGGCGTTACCATTACATCAAGTAGGCAATTAACTTCGATATATAATAATTTATTGCAATCAATAAATAAATCACTAAACATACTTTCCGCGTAGCAGTGTTGTGAAAATATCCAAAGCAGTGGAGCGGGTTGTATCGTATAATATCGTGACCTGTAAGAGCAGGGGCGGTGGAAGCATCTCCGAATTGTTGGTGGGGGTGGGGGGAAATCTGGTCAATTTAGTTTAGCTCTTTGCACTTTAAAATGGTAAGAAAACTTCGATATGCGATAAACATAACATGTACATAAATTGTAGGGCATATACAAATAGATAGATGTTTTGGTAGTTTGGGGAGAAAATATAATTATCATTTTTCATTGCTTAGTGAGGGCCTCCCAATGCTGGAGAGAGGGAAGAAGTATCTTTAAACAGGAGACCTGGCCCGAATGTTTGCCATAGCATTGACTCAACTTAAAGCACCCAAGAACTAGGCGAGCAACAGCTTAAGTTTACCACCCACGTAAGCCACAGAATTATTGAATTCAAATTACAAAAAACTGGAACATATATACCCAACGCTCTCACGATTCCGTTAATCTACCACCTTTGCAGAACAATTATTTTTATTGACACCGGAAAGTTGACTTCTGAGTCATATAGACTCAGAAACGCAAGACTCCAGAGTAAATACCGCATGAAATTTCTTCCGACGTTCTAACAATCTAGTGAAATTCACTGCCTTATTTCTACAATATCTACTTGTTCTGTATTTAAAACAAGCTAGAATGACGCAATACTTTATATCGGTGTTACACTGACATCACTTATCCACTCCTTATTGGCAAACTCCTGTCAATTATGCGGAAGGATTAACACTCACTTAAAAAGTTACATTCCGTACACAACATTGTTGTTGTTTAACCCTTGGTCATTCCTGATGAAGCAGACCTATGATCAAAGGTATTCCAGTCTTGACGAACACGTCTCTTATTCAAACTCAGTATATATTGGACATTATCCGATGTTTTGTTTTTAAAAAACACTGAACTGTGCGTTTTATTGGAAATTTGACTGTCGTTTCTAGCAAGTCGAGTGACCGCGTCAATGGTTCCTGGTAAATAGGTGCGATGTGTCGTGTATAAGTGATTGTCACTAAAAATAGATAAGTACAGACTCATGAATACATACATACACATACGTACAATCACATACACTCAGAAATATACATATACTAATACGAACGCCCACGAGCATACACTTTTACGCCTTTCGGTGGATTGACAGTATCGGTAGAGGGTCTGATGCCATGCTTTGCAGCATAGTTACGTCCCTTTACGATCTGAGTTCAAATCCCGCCGAGGTTGACTTTGCCTTTCATCCTTACGGGGTCGATAAAATAAAGTACCAGTAATGCACTGGGTAATTGCTGGCCTTGTGCCAAAAAGTAGAAACAATTATTACGCCTTTCATCTTCACGGCGTTGATAAAATAAAGACCCAGTAATGCACTGGGATAATTGCTGGCCTTGTGCCAAAAGTAGAAACAATTATTACAAATTACGCGTTAGGGCTCGTAAATGTCTTATACTGATAAATGTGAAATGGGCGAAAATTGTCTGATATAGGCAAACGGGTAGTACCAATGCTCTGATTGTCATGACAATTTACACATTAATGTAAAAGGTGCCGAGGAAGCGACAGGTCTACTCGGGGTTTCTAAATTGAAAAATGTGGTCTCTAGGGCCCAAAAACGGTCTTTTTCTATCGATTTTACCTCTCGATAGTTTCTTAGCTTTACTCTCTCCGTCGCTCTTCCCTCTCTCTATAATAGATCATTCCCCCTCTCTATAATTTAACTGCTTTACTCTCTCTGTCGCTCTTCACTCCCTATATGACAACACTGCAGAGAGAGATAGGCCGTTAGACAGAGAGAGATACAATTAAAGTGTTAGATATTCAGAGAGAGAGAGAGAGAGAGAGAGAGAGGGGGGGGGACCATCAAACTTTAGTTAACTTTCACTTTCATCCATACGGGGTCGATAAAATAAAGTACCAGTAATGTACTGGATGATTGCTGGCCTTGCGCCAAAAGTAGAAACAGTTATATATTTTTGATCTGTCGTCGCTCGCATAGCACACACACACACACACACACACACACACACACACACACACACACACACACACACACACACACACACACACACACGATACTTATATAAAGCTGAGCGTCGTGTGTATGTGTATGTATGTATGTAGCCTACACTCCTCCCTATACTATTTAACCTAAAATACTTTTATATCCATCTCTTAGTGAAGCATTTTCAATTCATTATACGTAAACAATGACATTAATTTTTCGCTTGGGAACAACGGCACCAAACACTACCCCAGAGCCTTCACCAGGGAAACTTTCACTGGGGTTGACGGCTACCCCATCTACCGGCGGCGTGCTCTCGATTTTGGCGGCCTTTCGCTAGGATTAAGAAGAAAGGGAAAGCATACGACATTGACAACAGCTGGGTGGTGCCTTACAGCCCTTTGCTTGCTAAAATTGTTAATGCTCACATCAATGTGGAGTCCTGCACATCTGTTAAAAGCATTACATACATATGCAAATACATCAACAAAGGCGGCGACATGGAGGTGGTTGACCTCAGTGATGGCGTAGAATCAAAAGACGAAATTACCAAGTTCATGATGGGAAGATACATTTCGTCCAATATGGCGGCTTGGCGCATTTTGGGGCTTGAAATTCACTGGTGCTCTCCAGCAGTTGTTAACTTGGATGTTCAATTAGAGAATGGTCAACGCGTTTATTTCACTGAGGAAACCGCATCGGCTGCTGCCGAACAGCCACCTGAGACGACGCTTACAGCATTTTTTAAGCTATGTTCTGTCGATACGTTTGTATTTACCCTTTTTTACGTCGATGTACCTATCTACTTCACTTGGTCGCATGCGTGAAGCGCCAGCTACTCGAGGATGATGCCCACCTGAACGTAGCGTTGACAGAGGCTGCTGAATGTAAGATGCCTCGAGAGATGAGACGTCTGTTTTGCATAATGCTATTGTTCTGCGGCATAGGTGAGCCCCTTAAGCTTTGGGAAACGCATAAGGACAACATGTTAGAGGACATCCTCCGTAGACTACCAGCAGAAGATCCAGCGGCTGGCTTTGCTTTCAACGACGCGGTGTACAATGAGACCCTCATTGACATGGACAGCAATCTTAAAGCTCTTGGAGTTGGCGGTGTATCTGATTTCGTTTGCCACAGCCTCGAAACACTCAGTGCTTTAGATGTGGAGTTCATGCATGAGTTAAATTACAACATCGACGATATGACACATCAGGTAGCTCAGGACGAACCCAGACTTTTGCATGACCAGAGACGGGCATATGACAGAATTCTCTCCAGTGTCAATTCAAATGAGGGACGGCTATTTTTCCTGGATGCTCCTGGCGGAACAGGAAACACTTTTCTCATCAACCTTTTGCTTGCGAAGCTACGAAAAGACAAGCGGGTTGCTTTAGCGGTCGCCTCCAGTGGTGTTGCAGCGACACTGCTACATGGCGGTCGTACGGCACACTCCGCATTCAAATTGCTTTGGACATTGCAAAGAAGGAGAATCCTACATCTAGAATAGATCGTGGCGACCCTAAAGCACACCTTCTTTCTGAGTGCTGCCTGATCATATGGGACGAGGCTACCATGAGTCACAAGGCGGCCTTTGAGGCTCTGGATCGAACTCTTAAGGACTTGCGTCGGAACTCACGCGTCATGGGTGGAGCGACAGTACTGCTGGCTGGCGATTTCCGCCAGACTCTTCCTGTTATCACTAGAGGCACTAGAGCTGACGAAGTGAACGCATGCATCAAGTTGTCCTACGTATGGCAGTATGTCCACAAACTACATCTGACTACCAACATGAGAGCGCATGTCCATGGTGACGCAGACGCCATCGATTTCTCAAAACATCTACTGGAAGTTGGTAATGGAACTACACCTGGAGTGGATGAAGAGCATATCCATTTGCCTTTTGGGAACTTTGTGTTAAACATTGACGAATTAATGTCATCTGTATTTCCAGACCTTGAATCACGCTGAAAGGGAGAGCTATTTTGGCACCACAGAATGTCACTGTTGATGTGATGAACCAAAAACTACTCGATCAGATTCCCGGAAATGAAGTCTCCTTCAAGTCAATTGACACCAATAAAAACGCGGACGCCGCCGTCATTTACTCAATTGAATTCCTCAACAGTCAACTACCCCCAGGACTTCCTCCTCATGATCTGAAACTGAAGGTTGGTGTGCCAGTTATGCTGCTGAGAAACATGGATGCACCAGAACTATGCAACGGAACGCGTTTAATCATAACAAATTAAGGACACAAATTCTGGACACAACCATTTTAAGCGGACCCGCTGCTGGCGCGACAAGGTTAATTACCCCTATGAGCCTTAGTCACTCTGACGTCCCCTATGAATTTACGTGACGGCAGTTTCCCATAAAACTCTGCTTTGCAATGCGCATTAACAAAGCACAAGGACAATCGCTGCAAGTGGTTGGCCTAAATCTAACACAGCAGGTATTTTCCCATGGTCAACTATACGTCGGATGCTCCCGCGTCGGCAGTCCACACAATCTCTTCATTTGTGGTAACCCGGGCAACACCAGGAACGTCTACAAAGAAGCCCTGCAATAACATGTTTGAACCTTACTCTACCCAACGTCTCTCTGTGAAACCACTCTCTTCACGTCGCCCCTCAACTTATTAACTTAATAAAAAGTGGCCCCGAGTAGCCCCGAATGCAACCGGCTCAGCTGCTAGTGTGTGTGTGTATATATATATATATATATATATACTCTTCGCTATCGCTTCTTTCCCTCATGGTTTTTTTTTATAGATAAAAGGCTAAGGGCGCGCTACGGATAGATGTATTGTCTACAATGTGCTAAAACTGACGAAGGGAAACTGTCCATCTCTTGTTTGTGTCGCCTTACCTTCTAACACTCCTTATCAGTAACCACACAGCCTCGTCTCCCTCAATCTATATTTTTGTGTATATATACATATACACACACAAAAATGTTTACGGCCATATCACGCTGAAAACACCGGTTCTCGTCCGATCACCGAAGTTAAGCAACGTCGAGCCTAGTTAGTACTTAGATGAGAAACCTAGGTCTTGTAAGCATTTACACGATTCCGTGTACCCAGTGCCGTGACATCATCAGACTGCTTCTTACATAATAAGGTTCGCTCCCGAGGCAATCTAAATTGAATCGACAAAGGAACGGACAAAGCGGGTGTTCTTGAATCCTTCGCCCGTTCCCTTGTGAGTCCCAATTCACCCCCACCGGTTTGCGCAGGTGCAAGTCCGAAGGAGGTTGACTATCCACTACTCCAAAACTCTACGAAACTTGCCTAGGCAGGTAAGCTCCCACACCCCATATCACCCCCATCCAGGTCTTTAATATGACACGGTTATAGTTTACTGCTAGTCGCCCTGCCAGTGGCAGTTGACTGAGACCTAGTGTTGGTGGCAGAGTATGAGTTTCAATAAGCCTCGATACTACCCCTAAATCGATTCAATTTGGATTGCCTCGGGAACGTAACCATATTATGTAAGAAGATGTCTGATGATGTCACGGCACTGGGTCCACGGAATCGTGTGGTCACTGTCGTCATTGAAATATGTATCACAGCATTATCATTAGAGGATTTTAACATCTGAAACTACTTCACATTTTCTTATTATAAATATAGTCCGTCACATAAATATAGACCTTGAGCCAACCATCTATGAAACCCACGTATCAATAAAACCCACATAATCAAAACATTTTTATACACTCTGCTTTAGCATTGAATGCTAATATTGGTACCATCTCCAGTGATCCCCAACGTTACTAAAACTATTGAATAAACTATATATATATATATGAAAAATATGGGTGAGAAGAATACTGCTGGTTGCACATGGATAACATGTTATAAAAGAGTCCCTCATCAGTGATTTACCAAACGATCATGGGTATTTCATCGCATTAAAAATCATATACCTCACGTTGGAGCGATAATAACTAAAATAAGTTATTAGGACAATAGAAACGCGTAAAGCGAGTGAGACAAGTAAACAACACAGGGGGAAGCTAACCGAAGATGGAAATAAACACAAGCAACATAGTTATTCTTTCAGCATAAGCTGTGTGAATATATGCGCGAGTTAGAAACAGACCTTTCGCTAGTGAATCCGGTGTTAGAAAGAAGGAAAACCGTTTTCACAGCGAACGGGAGGAAGAAAGAAGGGGAGAAACAGGGACTGAGTGAGTGGGAGTGCGAGGAAGAGGTCAGTAGAGAGAAAGTGTTAACTGACATGGCAGAGGGGACGAAAGAAAGTAAGAGAAACAGAGAGAACGAGGGAGCAGTAAGAGAGAAAGAGAGAAACCCTACGTTTGTAGGGTTATTTTAAATCCCCAGTTACGGAAGAAGCTGATTAATTGTTTACGGACCCGATCTGTACTACTGGGGTTGTACCCTTTAAGGGTAAGGAGCCCATCATCACGGTACAATCCACCGCCGAATGCAGGAAACGTATCGGTGAGTTTGGCTATTAAGAATAATCCTTCAAGACCCAGCTATACCAACACAGACATACCTTCCGAAACCCGGCCCGGCGTCACGCCACTACACTTTCGGGCCACATATGGGACCTCAAGGATAACAACATTACCTATGATCTCACTTGGAGATTACTGTCCAGAGCCAACTCTTACACGGGAGGACGCCGTCCGTGCAATTTATGCTCGGAGGAAACTTTACAAATGCTGTTTTTGACGGGCCAACTCCTAAACAAGAAAGATGAACTGGTTACTGCATGTAAACACAGATTGCGTAAAACTTACCTCGCCCTCAAACCCCATAATGACCGGGGGGGGGGGGGGGGGGGTTAGACTAGGGCTATAACACCCCACTTGCCGATTTTGTAATGGGTAACCCCTGCTTGCTAAGGTAGACGTAAGATCTTCTTTTATATCTTTTTATCGCTTCCTCTATATTTCCTTCTTCCCCCATCCCTCCCTAGTCCTTCCACCCCAGTTCTCTTTCTTTGTCATCGTCTTTTTCTCGGTCCTTTGTAGCCTCAGTACCCCCACCCCCTTCCCCTATTCTATGATAGATTTGGCCGACTCCGCTTTTTATAGCAGATGCGTTAGACCCCGGATACTTGCCCTCCTATCCGACCGCTGCCCTTTTTCGTGCTTTCTATATTTCTTAGTGGTATCTTTGCTTTAATTTCTCGTTTATCAGTATTTTTTTTTTGGAGGGGGGGGGGGGGGATTCTGAATTAATCTTCCGTATCAAATTTTACATTTACTTCGTACGAGCTTTTATGTAGCTTGCACTAGAACTTTTGTATCGTGGCGGCACTCTTAGAGATAGTATTAGTATTCTTTTTCGGGACTCTGAATTATTATTTCGTATTAGTTTACTTTTTTGCACTGGGTGGTTGCTGGCCTTGTGCCTGGGGTAGAAACCTTTATTTATTATTTCGTGGTAGTTTCTTTAGCATTTTGGCCCCTCACTTGTTGACCCGTCACCGTAAGATATACTCGGTTTATTACTTATACCTCTTAAAAGGGTCTCATTATAATTCCGTCCCACCTAGTATATTTTTTTAGCCCAGCAGTACCAGTGAGAGACTTAGGTCGTAGTAACCAGAAATTGTTTATTTTTTTTTTTTTTACATTTAATTGCTTTTTAACACTCTCAGTACTTTTCTATATATTTACCCCTTATTGTTCTACTTATTGTTTCGACTTCCTCCCCCTCCCCCTCCCTAGTATCTTCTTTGACCTCATGCCCAGCTGTAGTCGGCACTACCAACGTATGAATGGGTCTCCTCCACCCCCTCTCCCTCTTTCTCCTACTGGCAGGTTTAGCTACCCCTTCCCTCCACAAATTGCCATCATAGAATTATTATGTCTCAACAACAAACTTTTGACCAATCCTTGTGACAATCACTTTGACCATATATGGAATTACCCCTTGAGAAGCTCGGCTATTCAAATACCAGGATATAAATTTTCATTTAGTCCAGAATTAGCCGTCGAAACGGCTTGAGCTCAGCCGTCGGGGTCCTACTCGTTCCTATATATATATATATAACGATATATTATCACTACATTATTGATAACCTGAAATTTTATATATATATATATATATATATATATATATATATATGTTTATTTAGGTTTATTGGTTTACCACTGGATAGAACTGGTCATTCCATATGGTCAACCTCGATGTAATATTAGGGAAAGTACTCAACGTAATGCAAATCACCCGTCTTCGTTTGTGTAGTTGGTGCGAGTACGGAGTTAATTATTATAAGATAACAGGAGGCTGGACTGGTGTAATTCCTTAAAAGGTTTATTATACTATGATCATTTCAATGACCGGGTTCTGTATGAATCCGGTGACATCATCAGGTATTTGAAATATAACAAAGGAATTTAATAGACAAAATCCACGGGGCTGATGAGGGCGACCGAACATTCAGCATCTTCTACCCTGGTAGAGAGAGAGAGAGAGAGAGAGAGAGTTAGTTCCACAACAAATTAGCAAACCACACTCGAGGACGTGCGTTTCACGCCATCAGATTAAATTGAGTTCTATCAACGGTACGGACCCTACCACCAAGGGTAGACCACACTGAAAAAAAAAGAAAGAAGGAAGTGTGGTGTGTGGCAAGGAACCAGGTGGACCATAACGCACCAGAGTACTCAATACTTAGTGGGTAATAGGAACATTTTCAAGATCCCGACGGCAGCGCTCAAGCCGTTTCGACGGCTATTTCTGGATCTTTTTAAAGTGAGGAAAGATTGTGCACTGAGCCAATCCCACTCTCTGAGCGACAGTAGCTATAACCCGAAAAGAAGAAAAGATCAACATTATCGGTAATTACTGAGCCGCAGGTTTTATATCGGAGTTATCCCAGTTTCCTGCGTTGCCTTCTCCTAGAAGAATGCCATAACAAAGGTTAGGGGTCCTTCACTCCAAGTGGTTTAACCGCGCGATCGGGTGTCCAGCCCGACTATTTCTATGTCCCCGCGCATATACATACACATGCACCCATGGATATACACATATACATATACATATCTACATGTGTATATACATATTTACACACTGCTGGATGGTCGTTTACTCTTATGAGTTCTTCCGCCCTTTGTCAGGTTTTGTTTTTTGTCCTGCAGGGTGTCCAAAATCACCCTCCTCCCCAAGAAAACTTGGTGGGGTTGCCGGTTTAGTCACCGATGACCCGACCATGCGACAGGTTGTACTGTGTTACATGTTACCAGTAGCACTCATGAGTGACCCGACACACACACACACACACATATATATATACACGTATATAAAGGCACTGCACAAAGCCAGTCCCACTCTCTTAACCAAGATGATATTTACCAAAAAGAAGGCGTGTGGCTGAGTGGTTAGAGAATTGGATTCGCAATCGTAAGGTTGTGAGTTCGATTCCTGGACCAGGCGATGCGTTATGTCCTTGAGCAAGACACTTTATTTCACGTTGCTCCTTCTACCTGGAGTTGCGACCGATAGATAGTATTAGCAATTGGAAAGACCAACGGAAACATTGTTCCCTCGGTCCGATTTGACGAAAGTCGATCGTTCCTTTACACGTATATATATATATATATTATATATATATAGGAGAAAGTATGACCCCGACGGCAGAACTCAAGCCGTTTCGACGGCTATTTCTGGACTAAAGTAAGAGTTTTTAAAACATCTCTTACTTTAGTCCAGAAATAGCCGTCGAAACGGCTTCAGCTCCGCCGTCGGGGTCATACTTTCTCCTATTACCCACTCTACTACCTTAAGTATTGAGTACTCTGGTGCGTTATAGTCCATCTGGTTCCTTACCACAACTCCTCCGTTATTATATATATATATATATATATATATATATATATATATATATATATATGGTGGCTGCCAACTCGTTTTCGAGTACGTCCACTACTTTATATCCATGTAGGAGAATCCCTACCGATGCGCTGAACGAGTGTGACTTTTTAGTCCAGCCAGTGACTTGAAAACTCTGGTACAAACACTACACTTGTGACAATTATTGACACAGTGCTGGGCCCATGGTACCATGTGACGACAAGTGCAGAGAGATCTCCAGATATAAAGCAATGCCTGTGCCGTGAAGCTTTTATAGTGAGCAAAGGCACTGCACAAAGCCAGTCCCACTCTCTTAACCAAGATGATATTTACCAAAAAGAAGAACAAGTCAACATCATTGGATACCATCAGGGTTGCAGGTGTTATATCAGAGTTTTCCTTCTCCTAGAATTCTGCCTTGACAAAGGCTAAGGGGTCATCTCTCCCGGTGATTTTGGATGGCCATTGACTCTTAAGAGCTCCTTTGCCCTTTGACAGGTTTTTTTATATATATATATATATATATATATATACATACATACATATACATACATGTATATACATATACATACATATATACATTCATACATTTACACTCGTATTTTTAGAGCAAGAAATTGGATTTGATGCATTTAAAAAGTTAAAAAGAACCGTAATAAATACTGCTAATCATTTACCGACGCTATAACGACTCTACTAATTCAACAGCTTCAAAACATAACCCAAAGCAATTCAAAGGAATGTTACTCTGTTTACCTTTATTGTTATCTACTAGAGTTGTTTCCCATTACAGAGTTGCTTCTCTTTACATATATACTTTTTTTTATAATTCTATTTTTAACGCTGGGATTGAAACCATAACAAAAAGTACTCTTAAATAAATGTAAAAATATATATAATTAATTTAATAATATCTTGATACCTGGTATACTCACCGGATGATTAAAGAATTTCATGATGTTTGGCTTCTATATGATAAATACGATCTCAGCCGTCATTACAGTGAAATGTTTAGTTGCATAAAACATCGAAAAATCCTGCTAGAAATAACAACCAAACCACACATTGCCGTCTTTAAAAAAGAAAGGGAACATTGGATATTGTCCTAGATACAATATTTTAAAAGAATTCTTTGTTTTTGCTACTGGTTTCAGTCCCAAGATTGTGGTCATGCTAGGACACCACCTACAATAATTTTAGTCTACCATATTAACGCTACGCTGATACTTATTTTCTAGGTCTCTATTTGTTGAAATGCCAGGTTTGAAATATACAAGGTGTCCCCCAAAAATATATACACACTTCAACAGCATTATATTAAATTTTGCCTGTACAGATAATCAAAGTGTGTATATAGTTTTTAGTATATAGTTTTTAGAAGAACACCATTTAAACAACACCGGTTTGTATACAATCACAATGTTCTTCCATATAGCTTTCGTCTATCGCATCCCCCATGTTCACAAAGCATTGTTCAACCCAAAGTTATCGCAGAAGACACTTGTTGAAGGTGCCACACAGTGATATTGAACGTGGAACCACGTGGTTGGAAAGCAAACTTCTTAACCACACAATCATGTCTGCTTTGAGTACGCCTAAACATATAGACGGAATGGTCATGGATGGAATACTTCGATAAAAGGTCTGTTTGATTAAGTTTAGCATGAGTAGTTAAGCAACAACAACAACCAAATCACCCCCCTCTCCACCGTCGCTTATATTTCTTTTACCCTAACCCATTGTCTACTTGGTTCGAAACTAATGCGTATATGGCTTCATATGCAATATATTTATGTATAAGAAACATATATAGAGTCTCAGTGTGAGTATTTTAAGCTGTAAGTATTTTAAGCTGTGATTATATCACGTCTACCTTGGCATATGTTTAAAAGCGCTGTATGCAGATTACAAGATTCTTTAATCTATCATCACCAGATGCTTACTCACTATATAATACTGATGTATTAATAGAAGAAGCATTCATTTTTTAAAATCATTATATAAATACGTCTACAAAGCTTTTACAGGGATGCTAAGGTGGCTGTGATATAACCATAGCTTGAAATACTCACATCGTAATTATACAATGTTTATTATACACAAACATTACTATACACATAAATATCGTATATGGGTCCATATATACCTTTATTGTCGCTAGTAGTCTGTCTGTATCGCCATTTTACCCTCCTGGCGTCTCTGTCCCCTTCAATTTCTCTCTTTTTCTTTCCCCCTTCTCTTTTAAGAATGACAGGAACTGTAGTATTTCAATTGACTTTAATACTGATGTTATAAGAAGAATTGTAGTGAGATGGTTGGGTCATGTGCTGAAGAAGTATGAAAGTGACTGTATGAGGGGTGTGATATAATGAATGTGGAGAGAAGTAGAGGAAAGGGAAGACCATAATGTCCAAATTATTCGATCAATGGAACAAACTGCTCATGAAATTAATGTATAAGTGATCGAACATTCTATTGTACTCTATTCCCAGGGAACTTTAGCGTGACACAATATGTGACATGGCTAGCCCTTTGAATTATAGGTACCGTTCACCCACATGAGCTTCCAAACAGTTTCCGTCTACATGATTTTACTCACAAGATATGGATCAATCCGAGGCTATGGTCAATGGCACTTGCCCAAGTTATCACGCTGTGAGATCAAATCCGATCAAACCCGAGAGCTAATGATTTCGAACTTTTTAACCATTCAACCAAGCTGCGCCTCAACAGAAACGTAGCAAAGGATAACACAGCCGATTATTTTACCAGTGAACATGCCTTGGCTTAGAGAGTTTTAGTCATAGATAATACATTGCAATAATAATTGTTTCTACTTTTGACACAAGGTCAGTAATTATCCCAGTGCATTACTGGTACTTTATTTTATCGACCCCGTAAGGATGAAAGGCAAAGTTAACCTCGGCGGGATAGGAACTCAGAACGTAAAGAGGCATAACTCTATGCTGCAAAGCTTGGTGTCTGACGCTTTACCGATAATGCCAGCCCACCGCCCTTATATATTGCAATAATAATAACAATAACGATAACAATAATAATAAGTCTTTGTATTTTGTTAGAGCTTTTTTTTTTTTTTTTTTTTGTAAACATTTTAGTAATTTCAAAAATTCGTTTTTCCTTTTCTGTTAACAAAAAGAGGGGAAAAAAAGGGGGGGGGATCGACGACACTCACACTCAATCACACTGCAACAAGGGGCTGCTGCAGTTACCTCTAATCATTTTCAAGGTAAACTAAAACACGCGCATCATTACCTCGGGTGATAGCGAGACTAAGACAATGGAATATCTAAGCACCCACACCTATGAACTCACAGAACCTCCAGACAGGAGCTGGTATCATTTCCGACTCATCCTGGTCTTTATAAGATACTTTACATCAGATTATATTACACAGTGAAGGCGTGTGGCTGAGTGATTTGAGAATTGGATTCGCAATCTTGAGGTTGTGAGTTCGATTCCTGGACCGGGCGATGCGTTATATCCTTGAGCACACACTTTATTTCACGTTGCTCCTTCTACCTGGAGTTGCGACTGATAGTTAGTACTAGCAACTGGAAAGACCAACGGAAACATTGTTTCCTTGGTCCGATTTGACGAAAGTCGATCGATCCCTTTTTTTTTTTATATTGCACACACACACATATGGCTTAGTGGTTAGATCGTCGGGCTTACAATCGTGAGATTGTGAGTTCGATTCTCGGATCGGGCTTTGCGTAGTGGTCTTGAGCAAGACACTTTATTTCACGTTGCTCCAGTTCACTCAGCTGTAGAAATGAGTTGTGACGTCACTGGTGCCAAGCTGTATTAGCCTTTCCCCTGGGCAACATTGGCGGCTGCTGGTCTTCCACAAACAGCCTTGCCCGGACTTGTGCCTCGGTGGGGAACTTTCTAGGTGCAAATCCCATGGTCATTCGTGACCGAAGCGGGTCTTTACCCTTTACCCGTACACACATACACACCCACATATATATAGTATTGATATATAAGGGAACAAAGAATCAGTGTTGCATCATATACATATCTAATTACATGTTACATATGTTTCACTGCCGATCAGCTCGAGGAACGATCTATTAATGATCGAACTTGACTTTGGAATCGGAAGCTCTTCAGATATGTTTTAACATGTAGACTCGCCTCTGAGACTGGTTGAATATTATCCTGATTTCCTTCTTATATGCTACCACAAATTCTGTCATAGAGGTGTGCCACCGTATTCACTTGATGGTTTATTTTCGGTCAGATCACAGCTGGGGG
Organism: Eledone cirrhosa; assembly: GCA_964016885.1. Lineage (NCBI taxonomy): Eukaryota > Metazoa > Mollusca > Cephalopoda > Octopoda > Eledonidae > Eledone > Eledone cirrhosa. The sequence goes on from CAXHJY010001169.1 coordinate 105,396, forward strand.
CTTCCTATAATTTAGCGGCTGTTATCGCCATCTCGGGTCAAGTTGTCGTACGTACCATGCGTGTCAACCTGTTTGCTGCCTGACGCCCATTGCTATCTTGTTTGCAGTAAGCATTAACGCAATACAAGGGGGCGAGTGAGACTGACAGACACAGATGGAGGGGGAGCATTAAGGTAATACGAGAGGAATCTGTTTGAACGGCCTTCTAAAATTACCAACAAATCTATATTGTATTACGTTCGGCTGTTTAAAATAAAGAGAACACTGAAATATATCAATATATATGCATTCTTGTATTAAGAATACAATTGTTTCTACTTTAGGCACAAGGCCAGCAAATACCCAGTACATTACTGGTACTTTATTTTATCGACCTCGTAAGGATGAAAGGCAAAATTAACATCGGTGGGATTTGAACTCAGTCCGCAAAGGGGCGTAACTCTATGCTGGAAAGCATGGAGTCCGACCCTCTACCGATACTGCCAATCAATATGAGTGTGTGTTATACTAAGCCGACAGTCCATGTGAACACTCTGTAACAGTTATAGTGTTCACTGTCGGTATTCATGTATTCACTCACTTATTAATCAATTGTGAACATACATTCCATAAAGCAATCCTAAAACCACTTCCTCCCCCCCCCCATCTGTGTCTGTCAGTCTCACTCTCCCCCTCTCTCTATTTATCTATCTCTTGCCCTCTATCACTTTAATATGATTGTCTTTCTTCTTCTTGTTCTTCGCACACTTCTTCCTGAGAGGTGTCGTGGGGGAGGGGGGGGGCAGAGTCCTCAAACATTCCTTCTTCCAAACTTCACTTTTTCTTCACGGTTTCTCTCTCTTTTCTCTCTCTCTTCTCTCTCTCTTTTTCTCTCTCTCTTCTCTCCTTCTCTCCCCCTCTCACTCTCTACCCCTCTCTGTCGCCGACCGTCACTGCCTCTCTCACTACCTCATTGTCACCCTTACCGTTTCTCTCTTGCTCCCTCACTGTCTTTCTTCACTTATCTCTCTCTTTTTCTCTCTCACTGTCTTTCTCAACCCCCACCTTCCTGCCTTTCTTTATAACTGTCATTATACATGTGTATATGTATGTATTTATATGTATACATGTGTATATGTATGTATTTATATGTATACATGTGTATATGTATGTATTTATATGTATATATGTGTATATGTATGTATATATGTCTAATTATATATATATATATATTACTCTTTTACTCTTTTACCTGTTTCAGCCATCCGGCTGAGGCCATGCTGGGGCACCGCCCTTGACAATATATTTTCCGTGCTATTTCAAACTTCACCTTTTCTCTATATCCAATGTTTTGTATAGAACCTTACTTCCCTTTTCTAATATTTATAAAAGAATCGCTGCCCCCCCCCTCCCCCATATATATATATATATATATATATATATATATATATATATATATATATATATGTATATATATACATACACACATATATGTGAGTGTCTACTATATTGTATTTTAATTTTCTCGTTTTGTGACTCTTCCTCACACTCCTTTGTTTATTTTCTGTATCTATCACTCTCTCACTTCCCCCTCCTTCGCCCCCACGTCATATACTTATTCTCTATCTCTCTTACTCTTGTTCCACACCTTCTCTTCTTGCTATCCATACACACACACTATATCTATATCACAACATTTTGATCTCAGTTATGGAGATACATACATTTTCAACTGAGATATGAAATAAAAAGCTAATGCCATGGATAATAAAAAGTCAAGAGATCAGACCAATAACGGAAGTGACCTTAACCCAGGTCACAGTGACCAAATTCATGGGGTCAGTTTACATTCAGCAATTTTTCCTCTTAATTTCTCATCTTTTTAATCTATCAAAATGTTTTGCTTCAAAAATACGTCTATATATAATATAATATAATATAATATAATATAATTGTTTCTACTTTAGGCACAAGGCCAGCAATTACTGGTACTTTATTTAATATAATATAATATGATATAATATAATATAATATAATATAATATTAATCTCTCTCTCTCTCTCTCTCTCTCTCTCTCTCTCTCTCTCTCTCTCTCTATATATATATATATATATATATATATATATATATAACAAAGGAATTGTGGTAAGGAACCAGATGGACCATAACGCACTAGAATACTCAATACTTAGGGTAGTAGAGTGGTAAATAGGAAAAAGTATGACTCCGACGGCAGAGCTCAAGCCGTTTCGACGGCTATTTCTGACTAGTCCAGAAATAGCCGTCGAAACGGCTTGAGCTCTGCCGTCTGGGTCATACTTTTTCCTATATATATATATATATATATATATATATATATATATATATATATATATATATAAACATAGATACGTATATATATATATTGTTTCACTCGTGTTTCACGTAGTATGTGAGGCACCAGACATTTTACCCAACGTCACACCAAATTGTATGTTATGTTGCTTAACGGCTATAAATTAGTTGTGTCTATCGTCTCTTACTCCTTTGGCTTATATCAGACGCTGTGATCCCAGATAGACCAGCAGTACCGTTGGTAGGAGTCCATCTCAACGGCCGATGACCATGGAGTTCTGTGTCCTTCGATTGTATATTTATTTTTTTTAATTATTTTTAAAGGTTTTTCCTTAAGAAATTGTTTTTCGTTTTGTTTTGTTTCCGTTCGTTGTCTTGTTCTTCTTTGTTAATTTTCTTAAGTTTATCTACACACACACACACACACACACACACACACACACACACACCCACACACACACACACACACACACACACACACACACACATTTTTTTAACCTGGCCAGTCGTATATTGTCCCTTTTTTCACTTTACTAACTCCAACGACAGAAGGAAAAGATAGAGTAGGGAGAGCTTTATGAACCCGGCATAGTCTTCTCGGCGATGATCTCTAGAAAACAATACAGTCAGTAGATATTCAAAATATTCCTCCCTCTTTTGCTTGTAAAATACTTCCATGAGCTCATCATCGTCCAAGATAGTGTGATGATGAGACTTATCGATGGAGTCCCAACGTTCCTGGAACTTATTGATCATTGGGATACCAGGATTAAATGATGGGAAAATATTCTCGAAGACTTTCTCCAAAACCAGTTCAAGAACATGATGGCAGCAAGCCAGCTACAAAATGGATTTTTTCTGAGCTATTTCAAATTTCGTATTAGCTCCATGGTGCACACCGGTGTTACTGGCGGAGGTGTTGAAGCACATATTATTCTATCCTCAATTTTGAGTCGTTGAATTTTCTACAAAACAACTTGAGCGATTTATTGTCCGGTTCCATTTCTTGCAATCGGAACACCTAAGAGCTCCCCCTTTCCTTTTCCTGTAATTAAATCTAATATTTGAGTGTGCTTGATTGGAAGGCCGATGGTAATAACCTCTATCCCAATGGAGGACTAGCCAGGATCTGTCTTTAGGTGGGAAAGCGGATAACTCTATTTCCTGAGCCATCTTCTTCTGTCGACTGGTTCTTGCTCGATAAATAGTTGAGGATGAAATCGAGAGTTCAGACACATCAAGACCAAGACTCTTCTCAATTGTGATGTAAGAATTACTTGCATGTACCGAGAGTTTCTCCCGTTTCACGTGGAAACAAGAGTGGTGTCGAGAATTGATTTTATTCGCAGTGATTTTCGGAGTGATGTTGATTTGAAGATTTCATCATCATCATCATCATCAATAGCTGAGCTGGTTGATGAACTTTCAAGAGCTAGTTTCTCAGACATCTTCTTGACTTCTTCATCCTGCTTTCTCTTTCTTACGAATCTTCTTTTCCTTCTTCTGAATGGCTTACACATGTTCTACATCAACTCACTCTAACTAGGAATGAAGATATCCGATCTTCCCATTGTGTTTCAAGGAAAGCTTTGTCTTCGGATGGGACATCCTTTTGTTCAAGAATGTCTTGGTTTGCGATGTCAAAATTTCCTCGACATTATTTTGGTAGTGATATTTGCTTTTTCTCATACTTCCTAGAGCTCCTGGCTAGATTCTTTTACAGCAACTGAAATTGTCTCCCCGAATTCGACGTGACGGTAGAGAAAACACAAGAGCACTTATTGTTTGGAGGGGAGTCGAGTCTATGGTAACAGCCCCTCTATAGTAAACGACCTTTCTGGTTTCCATTTATTTATTCTCTGTGAAAGATGAAAAGCAATTTTATTTAAACGAGCCTTTGGGTTCTTGCATTCAGGCTATGAAAAGCAAAAGAAAAGAAAATTATTTTGTAACTTTATAACAACGAAAAACTGTGTTTACTACTCTCCAACAAAACCAGCACTGAACCAACAATGCAATGAACCTAAGCACCAGCATTACAATGAATTTGCATCAGAACCTTATTGTTAACTCATTATCTTGTTGAATTATCAAAACAAATACCGAAAATCTCACTTCATCAACGAACAATTCTTTGAACGAACAATTAAAACAAATCACCGATGTAAAATTATTTCTACATACTTAGGATAAGTTTATGGTTCATTTCTTTTTCATTTGGGAATCTATAAACGGTAAGTCTCTTGCATGTACACAGTCGAAAACGGACAAAAAAACACAACCTGGTTAAAAAACAACAAGTGTTGAAGAAAATATTTTGTATTTTTGGCATAGCATTAAAAAATGCATCAGATTGTACACCCCCCTAATTATATAAATAGATTCGTATCTTGTAACGTTGAAGATGTCGTCCTACTCAAACCGGATTCATGCTGTTCATGCTTTATCGGAGGTACAATAATGTTTTCTTGATATGTGCAATGACTATCTTCGTGCGGTTGAAGGAAACAAGATTAGCATGATCTTGGAGAATGTTTTCGAAATCTCTGTTCGTGGAGACAGAGAAAGGTTAGCGTGGGGTGTCTAGTTGTACATTTGTGGGCGGAGGAAAATAGAATTGTTCAGAGTCACCAATGGTGTAGTTATATTTAATGAAGGGAACAGGAAAAAGTTAACTAGAAGCAATTATACTTTATAACAGCTGAAGTAATTTAGTGAGGGCAACGAGGACAATAATTGGTATTATTAACGTTATCATAACAATATCACCACCACCACCACCACCATCAACAACAATAACAGTTGCGGTAGGTTTGGTAACTAATGCGCCAGAGGTCTATGGTCACACCACTGGAGTTTTATTGTATCTTTAAACACAGCACAAAATAAACCATACTCCACTTTAACACTTTCATTACTATATTTCTAATGACAAACACACTCTATGATGTTTTAAAATAATTTTGAAAATAACCATGAAATTCAGAGGGATTTAGAAATACAACTAACACAGTTTAGTTGGTGTTGGTGCATAATCTAACAATTGTTCCTATATAAAACTATGTTAGAAGGTTTTCTGATAAATATAAACATTTTAAAACAAACAGTTCAGAATTGTAGAAGTGTTTATAACCTCTGTTACGTTTGCGATGCAGGAAAATATTGAACGACGGTATACAATTAAATTTTGTTTGGAAATCAACAAATCTGCCAGCGAAATATTTCACTCTTTAACACAAGCTTATGGAGATGTCACTCACTCGAGGAGTAAACATTTTAAGTGGCACAAAGCTTTCAAAGGGTGCCGAGAAAATGTTAAAGATGAATCTCGTTCTAGCGGTGATGGCAAAGGATCACCAATTACGTGTTAGGAAAATTGCAGAAGAAATGAATGAAATGAATTTTAACAGAAAATTTGCACATGCGAAAAAATTATGCAAAACACAGCATTTTCAATTAGAGATTTTCTGGTGAAGAAAAGCATTCCCACTGTTCCACATTATCCCTAAACCTAGCTCCGTGTGATTTCTACCTCTTCCCTAAGTTGAAATTGGAGTTGAAGGGTCATCATTTTGGGAATGTGGAAAACATACAAAAAATTGTAACTAACGAGCTAAGGTCACTCACAGAAAATGACTTCTGGTACAGCTACGATCAATGGAAGAAAATGTTAAAACCACTCTGTCACTTCCCAAGGGTCGAATTTTGAAGGAGATAACATCAGTACTCTTAATTTTGGAGCAAACCTCGTATATCACCATTACGGATGATATATCATCATCATCATCATCATCATTATCATTATCACCATCCAGTTTTTGATTATGTAGGACACAATTAATCTCTAAGCCCAGCTTGATCCCGACGGATATCCTCCACCCAAGTCCTTTTTGGTCTCCTTGGGCCTCTACTGCCTCATGAATCGACATTCATCACTACACATACATATATACATACATACATGCATAAATACATACATACATACATGATGGCTGCCCCCTCGTTATCGAGTATGGCCATTGCACGAGGAGAAAAAAAAAAATTAATAGATAAATAAAAAAAAAAAGAAATATATATATATATATATATATATATATATATATATATATACACACATACATATACATATATACACACATATATATATACACACATATATACATTAATAATAATAATAATAATAATAACAACAATAATAATATACATATACATATACATATATATATACACACACACGCGCACACATAAACATATCTATACACACACACGATAGCAACTAACAGCGCTGCGATCGAATGTGGCTTTTTAGCCCAGCCAATGATCTAAAATGTCTTGCACAGAGTCGGCAACCAAAACATTCACTGGGAATAGCCGGCTGTGGTTGGAGTTCATGTACTTTTGCATGTCGCTTGAGCCCTCCTGCTGATTTACATTCTCTACCACATGTTTGGCAAGCATGATGAGTAGCATGTCCAACAGCAGCCTGGTAGTCAACCACTGGTCTTACTTTATGACTGCGAAGATGACTTTCGAGTCCAGCTTTGCTTAGGCAGAGTCTCGCACAGATGCTGCATGTCAGCACCATAGGAGGACCCTCGCCTTTCTGGAAGTGCAACAGCAATGCCCTTCCTCACACCCCGCTTTACTTTCTCGTATGCGATTCGAGATGCCTCAAAGGCAACTTTTCCCTCATATACAGTCTTTCTCCATTTATTACGATCAGCAGCAATATTTTCCCATGTATCAGCAGAGATGTTAGCGTCTTTCAAAGAGGCTTTCAAGGAATCCTTATACCTCTTTTTTGGTTTATGTGGCGGTCGTTTTCCTTTAACCAACTCTCCATAAAAGAGTTGTTTTGGTATTCTAGAATCCTTCATCCTGGCAAGGTGACCACTCCAACGGAGTCGTTGCTTAAGCACAAGAGCTTCTATACTGTCACACATAGAGCTTTCCAAAATCTCGACATCACTGATGTGGTCCCTCCAGTGAACGCCATGGATCCGTCTGAGACACATCTGATGGAAGCGCGCCAATTGCTTAAGGTGGTGTCGATATGTGACCCAGGTCTCGCAGGCATAAAGAAGACAAGAGAGCACACATGCCTTGTACACCTTTACCTATGTCCTCCTGCATATGTCTCGCCGACCCCAGAGTCGCCTTTCTAGCTTTCCGAAAGCATCACTTGCTTTCCTAATCCTAAGTGAGATTTCACTGTCAAGGTTGCTGTATCGATTGACAGTGCTTCCCAGGTAGACAAACTGATCAACCACTCCAAGTCGTTTACCATACACATAGATATTTGGTTCAGTGTACTGCTTACCAGGGGCAGGTTGGTACATGACGACGGTTTTCTTGAGACTGACAGTCAATCCTAGGGCAGTGCAAGCGTCAGAAAATGCATTCAAAATGTGCTGCATATCACTCTCTGTGTGCGCTACAAGATCGCAATCATCTGCATACAAGTGGTCTCTTATGATTGATGTAAATACTTTTGTCTTTGCAGCAAAGCACCTGATGTTAAATATGCTGCCTGAGGTTCGATATCGGATGTAAACACCATGCTCGCAATTCCTGAATTCAATACAGCAAACCATTGCAAAGTATATGGCAAACAGGGTCGGTGCTGGAATATCCCCCTGTTTCACTCCATTTTTTTTACTGAGATAGGCTCCGACATGTTACGTCCGACATTAACCCAAGCCTTCATGTCGTCATGGAAAGACCTAACTAAAGCAAGGAACTTATCAGGGCAACCAAGTTTCTGGAGAACCTTCCATAATGCATCTCTGTTAACAGTATCGAAAGCTTTTGTCAGATCGACAAAAACCTGATACAGATCCAAACCTTGTTCCATGCACTTCTCCTGGAGCTGTCTAGCTGAGAAGATCATATCAGTAGTGCCGCGTCCAGCACAAAAACCAGATTGACTTTCAGGAAGAACACAATCTGTAATGTGTGTCAGCAGACGCTCCAGAAGCACCCTACATAAAACTTTCCCTACGACAGAAAGCAATGATATACCTCTGTAGTTCCCACAATCATTCCTGTTACCCTTTCCCTTGTACAAGACCACCATTACTGCATCTCTCCAGTCCTCAGGTACGGATTCATTAGCCCATATCCTGCCCCAAAAAGAGTGAAGATGTTGCAGGAGTCTCTCACCACCATATTGTAGGAGCTCAGCATGTATGCCATCCATACCTGGAGACCTTCCACTGTTCAGCTTCGAGATAGCCACTGCAACCTCCACAAGCGTCGGAGGTTCTGCGAGAGCTACTTTCACAGGACTTTCTGGAATGAGATTGAGAAAATCTTCACTGACGACAGACGGCTGATTCAAAAGATCATCAAAGTAGAATTCCTTGTGAGTCACGAAGATGTTATTTGCCATCCTTGCTGCGAAGCGGTATCACCAGAGAAGAAGACGGTCCATAAACCTCACACAAGAGACTGTACAACAGCTTTGTGTTATTGGATTCTGACGCAGTTTGTATCTCACCAGCCTTCTCACTCCACCACTGATCCTTTATCTGAGAAAGACTCCGCCTAACACGTGATTTTACATCGTTGTGTTCCTCATGCAACGTATTCCTCTCCTGTGGTTTTGCCGTCAAGTAGCGTGACAGAGCACGCCTCTTATCAGCCAACAAGTTTTCTATATGTACATCATTCTCATTAAACCAGTCCTGATGTTTTCTCTGCACCAATCCCAGAACACGCCTGCCTACATCATAAACCGACTTTTTAAGGGTCGGCCAATCCTCACCAAGATCTGCAGCCTGCATCTCTTCTTCCAATGTCCTCTTCACATTTTTATCCTTAAGACGAGCAGCATTCAATCTTTTGGACAGGGGAACACCAGGAGCCCGGATTTTACGTTTAGTGATTAGTTTCACTTTTGCGCGTACCAGGCGGTGGTCCGTCCAGCACTCAGCTCCACGAAGAGCACGAACACACTGCACATCCTGTCTGTCACGCATCCTGACTAGGACGTAGTCCAAAAGATGCCATTCCTTAGATGCAGGATGCATCCATGTGGTCTTGAATTTGTTCTTTTGTTGGAACATGGTGTTGGTAACACACAGATCCAGCTCCTCACACATCTGCAGCAGGAGCATACCATTGTTGTTACACTTTCCCACCCCATGCCTTCCGATTACATTCCATGTTTTAAAATCCCTACCCACTCTAGCATTAAAGTCACCAAGCACGATGACTTTGTCTGCCTGAGGGATATTTCTTAAAACACCTTTCAAGGCATGGTAAAAGAACACTTTTTCTTCATCAACAGAATTCATAGTTGGAGCAAACACACTCACCAGAGTCGCATATCTTCCTTTGTCCAGCAGAATTCTCATGGACATAAGACGCTCACTAATCCCTACTGGGAATTCTTCTAATTTATTCACAAGAACAGTCTTAACAGCAAATCCTACCCCAGCCTCTCTTCTGGTTCCTTCATCTCTTCCTTTCCAGAAGAATATATATTCTCCACAAAATTCTGTAAGATGACCATCTCCAGTTAACCTCGTCTCAGATAAAGCCACGATGTCAAGATCGTAACGTCGAAGCTCCTTTGCAACAAGAGCGGTCCTTCGTTCAGGACGTTCCAAGGAATCCCTGTCAAGCAGCGTCCGTACGTTCCAGCAGCCAAGACTAAATGCCTTGTTTGGCTCTATTACAATGGCACGATGATGAGCGGGCCCAGGCTGTGATAACCTGGGGCCCCTGCCCTTATTGCCAATTTTCTTTTTTGTTCCAGAACCTAAATTGCCAATTATCTCTTTAATATTGTTCTGGAACATCATTGAATTGAAAAAAAAAAAAAAAAATAATAATAATAATAATAGTAACAATAATAATAATAATAATAATAATAATAGTACACTATTAATAATTATTAATGCACTCGTGCAATGCCTGTGCGTGACGAATATTTTTAAAGTGAGAAAAGACTGTGCACTGAGCCAATCCCACTCTCTGAGCGACAGTAGCTATAACCCGAAAAGAAGAAAAGATCAACATCATCGGTAACTACTGAGCCGCAGGTTTTATGTCGGAGTTAACCCAGTTTCCTGAGATGCCTTCTCCTAGAAGAATGCCCTGACAAGGGCTAGGGGTTCTTCACTCCTAGTGGTTTAACTGCGCGATCGGGCATCCAGCCCGATTATTTCTATGTCCCCGCGCGCACCCCCCCCCCCCCACCAAAACTCACTTATTGATACTTATACGTACGACATACACACACGCGCATACATACGCGCGCACACACACGCATATATACGCGCGCGCACAGCAACACTCATACATACAAACAAGCACACACACGCTACTCACTTACACACGCACACACATATATATATATTACCGTCATTACTGATACAAGATTTCAAGATTATGTCAACTGTTGACTTTCAAAAGTTTGTATAGTTGAAGTCGTTCGTATTACAGTCCAGTATTATTATAATTGCTTTACAGCATAGAGCTGTACTGGTACTTATTTAAATCTCTCTGTCTCAACATACATACATACATATATGGTGGCTGCCAACTCGTTTTCGAGTATGGCCACTACTTTATATCCATGTAGGAGAACCCCTACCGATGCGCTGAACGAGTGTGACTTTTTAGTCCAGCCAGCGATTTGAAAACTCTGGTACAAACACTACACTTGTGACAATTATTGACACATAGTGCTGGGCCCATGGTACCATGTGACGACAAGTGCAGAGAGATCTCCAGATATAAAGCAATGCCTGTGCCGTGAAGCTTTTATAGTGAGAAAAGGCACTGCACAAAGCCAGTCCCACTCTCTTAACCAAGATGATATGTACCAAAAAGAAGAACAAGTCAACATCATTGGATACCATCAGGGTTGCAGGTGTTATATCAGAGTTTTCCTTCTTCTAGAATTCTGCCTTGACAAAGGCTAAGGGGTCATCTCTCCCGGTGATTTTGGATGGCCATTGACTCTTTAGAGCTCCTTTGCTCTTTGACAGGTTTTGTTTTTAGTCCTGCAGGATGTCCAAAGTCACCCTCCTCACCAAGAAACCTTGGTGGGGTTGCCAGTTTAGTCGCCAACGACCCGACCATGAGACAGGTTGTACTGGGATACATGTTACCAGTAGCATCAACTGGTGACCTGACCATACATACATACATACATACATACATACATACATACATACAATATTTATGCTTCCGCGTGTGCTAGTCATTTACCTATTAGGTTACATGACTATATAAACAACACCGCATACGTAATTTGTTCACACACAAAGAAAATAATATGTATATAACAGGAAATCTCTCATATGAAAAGCAATTGACATTATATGAAAATAATTGAGCAGTGTCTAATAAAAACAAAACACACTGTTAAAGAAAGAAAACGAAACGGTGTTGGTTCGAGGAAAACTCGATCCGCCTGAGGTCGCACTTAACGTCACCCCAGTTACGTTGGACAGCGGTACACTAGGATAGGGAAGGCCAGACATGACTCATGCTCCCGGATCATGTCAGGTTCTGTTGTCTTGTAGGGGATCTCTTTGACGTGTGTGCGGCTAGAAAAGATTGAGAAGAGATAGCGTAACGGACTGAGGGACAGACGGACAGACAGCGCTATTATTATAATATAGATTATCATAAAATTTCTTTTCGTTTTTATTTTTATTAAACATTTTTTTTTTAAATCAGAAAAGAAGGAATGAATTTGATTTCAAGAAAAAATAAACAATGTAGACAGCTGTATGGTTAAAGAGTTCGATTCACAATCATATGATTTCGGGTTCA
>CAXHJY010001169.1:120000-143305 GCA_964016885.1 Eledone cirrhosa
TTCTGGACAAAGCCCGTTGTGCATCTGTTTTGACGATTACTAAACAATTTGAAGTGGCTGAGGACACAGTGCATAGAGGCATTCATGATGATCTGAACATGCGCAACGTTTGGGCAAAGTTTGTTCCGAAAATGCTCAATGAAGATCAATGGCAGAGGCACGTTGATGACAGCAGGGAGATGGTTGAGTGGATCGCTTCCAATCCAAGTATTCTTAAGTTTCTGGTAACCTGTGACGAGAGCTGGGTTTACTGTTATGAGACCAAGAGACAGTGGAAACATTCTGAATCCCCAAGACCCAAGAAGGCCAGGCAAAGCAGGTCCACTGGGAAGCTCATGATAATCTCATTCTTCTACAGCAAGGGTATCATCTACATTCAATGGGTCCCACACGGTCAGACAGTCAACAAAGAGTGCTATGTAGAGGTTTAAGGCAGTTCAGAAAGAGATTTCGTCGCAAGAGACCAGAACTCTTCAAGCTTGGTCAGTGGCACTTGAACCAGGTTAAAGCTCCCTGCCACAAATCCATCCTGGTGACCAACTACTTGGCTGATATGGAGATCAGGACTTAGCCTCATATGACTTCTGGATGTTCCTGAAGCTGAGGCAAAAGCTCAGAGGTATGCACTTTGAAGATATAGAGGAGATAATGGAGGCCGTGATAAGCGCCCTGGATACCTTCACTTTGGAGGACTACAAGGGGGCTTTCAGAAGTGGCTGGACACTACAACAAGTGCATTGAAGCCGGGCGATCGTACTTTGAGGGAGACTTGAATTTTGTGTTGATCCGAGTAAAATAAATGTCTCTCTGATAAAAGTCTCAAAACCTTTTGAATGATTATTTTGATACGTGTATATATATATATATAATTATATATATATATATATAATTATATATATATATAATTATATATATATATATATAATTATATATATATATAATTATATATATATATAATTATATATATATATAATTATATATATATATAATTATATATATATATAATTATATATATATATAATTATATATATATATATATAATTATATATATATATAATTATATATATATATAATTATATATATATATATATAATCTATATATATAAAACTGTGGTTGTCTGTCTGTCTATCGATTTTTGGCACACATCTCCTCTTAGAATCTCTCACGGAATTGCACCGAAATTGCTATACTTGTACATTGAGCCCTAGCGAAGACATCGGAAAAAAATATTTCAAATTGACCCACCCTATGTGACGAAATCGAATATAACGTATCGATTTTTGAGCGTAAGTTATCAGTTATTTCCCTTTGTTCTGTTTACATTGAGCGTCTTACGTAAAAAATTACGCTGGCTGTCTCAGCGTTTAAAATGACATTAACACAATACACGAATTCCATTTAAAAGCATTTTAAAACAATATTTTTACTTGAAAACAAGTCTATTTAAAGACTACGTAAAACAAGCAAATATTTCGTCGTTAGGCGTGCAGACAGACAGTCGTGCAGACAGATAGTCGTGCAGAGAGGTGATATACGCGTGCAGACAGATAGTCGTGCAGAGAGGTGATATAGGCGTGCAGACAGACAGTCGTGCAGAGAGGTGATATAGGCGTGCAGACAGACAGTCGTGCAGAGAGGTGATATAGGCGTGCAGACAGACAGTCGTGCAGAGAGGTGATATAGGCGTGCAGACAGACATAACTGATAATTTGGTTACGCTAATGTTTTTCTCTGCGTTGCAGTGTTTACATTTTCGATCTTTGTTAATAAATAACCAGTGCAGTTTCTATCCCCAGCATCCTCTTTTGTTATAACATTCGGGTTATCGTTATGTTTTCTTAACTTCATAAGGCATATTGTTGGTTGAGGGAATATTAATCAAAAACACCACATGCAAGTCTGCACAGTAGACACTACAGTTTTTAAGCCAAGAAAGAAACTTAACATTGTAACTTTAACACAGCTACTGAGCGACCCCGAGCAACGCCGGGCTTTACTACTAGTTATATATATATATAATTATATATATATATATATATATATATATAATTATATATATATAATTATATATATATAATTATATATATATATATATATATATATATATATATATATATATATATATATATATATATATATAATTATATATATATAATTATATATATATATATATATAATTCTATATATATATATAATTCTATATATATATATATATATATATATATATATATATATAATTATATATATATATATATATATATAATTATATATATATATATATATATAATTGGGAATCAGTAAAATCGAATCTCTGGCGGTTTGCAGGTAATTCGGCCTACTTATATGAAGTGATGGGTTAGCGAAGCACTCGATAAGATAGGTCTCAGAGTTATAACATACGTTTAAATAGCTTGACAAATCGGACATTGTGGTAGGCTAAACTAACACACAATACATACCAAGGGGCCTTTCAGAAGTGTTATTGACTAATGTGAGAAAGAGTATGCAATAATATCGAAGTAGAGTTTACATAATATTTATTATGGCTAAGTGGTGAATCTTGTTACTCTGGAATTACTCACAGGGTTATCAGACTATTCGCTCGCTCGCTCTCTCTCTCTCTCTCTCTCTCTCTCTCTCTCTCTCTCTCTCTCTCTATATATATATATATATATATATATATATATATATATATATATATATATATATATATACTTGGGGCGGGTCATATTTGTGTAATAATATTGCCAGAATTATATATATATATAAATTATATAATTATCAAAGTTGTGTTCAAATCATTTAATAGCTGACAATCGTTTCTTCCAAACTCTCATTTAAAGTCATCGGAGCATTATCAATGTTTGTACATGTAATTAACCTCCTATTCAACTGAACAATAATATAGATACATATATATTGATGTTGTGAGCAACAGTTTCGTATTTACAGGGTGGAATGGATGTGACATATTTTACGATAATTGTACAAAAATTCAAATTCAAATTCAAATTAAAACACAGAGTGGAATACATGCAACAGATAATACAGATAATACAAGAGAATATTCCAATAATTAAAGAGGCATTGTGAAAGGAGCTTTGAGAAAGAAAAGGTTCATTAGCAATACATATGCAGGTGTGTAGAAAGTGCACATGCGTTAGACATATATATGAGAAGGAAATAAACAAAGTTATTATGCATATATACATAATAAATACTGTATTTTAAGCGAAAATGTAGTGTATTAAAATCTAAGGTGTACGTAGTTTGTTGATAGTGTCCGAATTTGTGTGTGTTGAGGAGAATACAGTTATTGCAATCTCTTCCATTACATATGTTGAATTATATTTTAGTTAATGTTTATATTGAATGTTTAAGTTAGTTAAAGCAATGGATTGTAAATTAGTCTTAGTGTATCCATATACAGGGACTACATTAGCTCAACAGTTAGGTTTTCTAACGGTTAAAATATCCGGAAGTGAGTAAGGGGAGCTAATGTGTAAGGGGAGGTAACTAGCTAATTAAATTCTGTTATTCAAAATCTTTGCTCTAATACACATTATAATGTGATACTATAGAATCTCTATTACATAATCCTATACATTTATACTTGATTTAAAACACATACATTTATACTTGATTTACATTAAAGCTCCCTTAAGATTGTTATCCATTCATTACTGGACAAGATATATGTTATGGAAAATAGCTGTTTATATGTTTAACTAGATATATCACCAGTGCAACAAAATACATTATTGTTTAAAAATTAATCCCATGCATACGATGCTATTACATTATATATTTAAATATAAATGTATATATACTTTATTATTACTACATTATGTTAAAGGTAGATCCCTTATATACATGTTATCAATTTAAGTATTTAATTACACAAATGTCTATATAGTTTATTATTACATATTACATTAAATGTCTTTATATATTAAATATCCATTACTTTATATAATATAATTAAGCTATACTAGTTATACCAAAAGGTGGTAACTTTATGTTTAATTCTAACAGTTATTGCATAGTATAAGGTTAGAGGTACATAGGAGTTGTGTAGTGGGAAGAGCTGATCTAAGAGTGTGTAGTTGTGGGGGTTGATTAATCCTAGATGTGAAGTGTTAAAGGTGGTGGAGAATTCAAATCTGACATTGATATAACTAACAGCTAGGTTTAAAGTTATGGAAAGAGTGACTGTATCGGTGTTGGCACGAGGAAAATGTCTCCGACTTTTTATTAAGGAGGTCTGGTTTCGAAAAGATTATAGTATGGGTCTCTAGAAGACAGAGATTACACAATTTATTCGGTGGTTTATACGATGAGGCCCTACCTACTACTTCCCATTGCAGTGTAAATGGTCTATTCCTAGTTTTCAGAGAGTGTACGTAGCTAGATAAAGAAGTGGAGTTGGCTAGATTGTGTTTCTTGAAAGAGTGGAGGTGCGAGTTGTATCTTATCTTGAAGCTGTTCGAAGTAGAGCCGATATATGTTTTAGAATAGTTGTTTGCGTTGACGGTGCATGAGTAGATGATGTCTTTGGCTAAGAAATTATTACCTAAGGGGCAAGTTCTATTAGTTCTACAGTTACATTTATTCTGGGTGTTAGCTTGCCGGTTTCTATGTTGTGAAGAATTCTGGTTGCTATTTTAACCGTTAGAAAACCTAGAAAACCGTTAGAAAACCTAACTGTTGAGCTAATGTAGTCCCTGTATATGAATACAATAAGACTAATTTGCAATCCATTGCTTTAGCTAACTTAAACATTCAATATAAACATTAACTAAAATATAATTCAACATATTTAATGGAAGAGACTGCAATAACTGTATTCTCCTCAACACACACAAATTCGGACACTATCAACAAACTACGTCCACCTCAGATTTTAATGCACTACATTTTCGCTTAAAATACAGTATTTATTATCTATATATGCATAATAACTTTGCTTATTTCCTTCTCATATATATGTCTAACGCATGTGCACTTTCTACACACCTGCATATGTATTGCTAATGAACCCTTTCTTTCTCAAAGGTCCTTTCACAATGCTTCTTTAATTATTGGAATATTCTCTTGTATTATCTGTATTATCTGTTGCATGTATTCCACTCTGTGTTTTAATTTGAATTTGAATTTGAATTTTTGTACAATTATCGTAAAATATGTCACATCCATTCCACCCTGTAAATACGAAACTGTTGCTCACAACATCAATATATATGTATCTATATTATTGTTCAGTTGAATAGGAGGTTAATTACATGTACAAACATTGATAATGCTCCGATGACTTTAAATGAGAGTTTGGAAGAAACGATTGTCAGCTATTAAATGATTTGAACACAACTTTGATAATTATATAATTTATTTATTTTCCTGCTCTGTAAAACAACTGATGTTCATACATTGAGATATTTCTCTTACTGGTAATAAGGTAATAGGAAATTACTGACCTACCTGTTTATGGTTGTTTATACTACATACATAACTATAAATAGTATTATATATATATATATATATATATATATATATATATATATATATATATATATATATATATATATATATATATATACAGTATTTACGTATCGAGAGAGAGAGAAAAAAAAGGGGAAGATAGGTGATACATATAGTTATTTGCCAAGTAGCGTATGCCAAAGGTGCTCGATACTAGTGCCGGCAGTATTAAATATTCGAAGTGTTAATATTTAGTGGGCTAGAGAATTAGCAGAGCGTAAGCACGTGGGAAAGTAAGAAATCGGAGAATAGACCGTTAAAACATGTTTATTTAAAACAGCACCTACGTACGTTTCGCCCAGTTGGGCTTCTCAAGGGCATAAATAATCAAAAGTGTTCCTTACATTGCTCCGAAAGAGTTTTTGGGGTTAAATCCACGTCAAGGTTCATTGCTCGCAAAAATAGCTTATTTTGATTTTGCAGCGGGTCAAGGGAGGTAACTCTGACCGGTGTTAGGGCAGTCTTTCCCGGACAAATTTTTTTATCCGCTACGAGATGAGGTTACAACCTTACCATTGTCGATACGCATGTAATCAACGCTTATTTTGAGAGTTTTTTTTGCTGAATCTGTTTGTCTGAGTCGTTTGAGGCTGGGTCTGGTATGCAAGGATAGTTTCCTGGGTGTTCTTTTGCAGCGCCTGCCCGCCGGGGTGTTAATACTTGTTGCAGGGAGATCCGGTGCACGGTTTCACTCCTCATCCTTAACCCATCTGAAGAAGGATATTTTTAAGCGATGTGTACAACTTATCAGTTTCAGCTCTGCTGTTGATGAGCTCGTGGGGGTGCAGTTATGATGTGGTAGAGCTCCATGAGGCAAAGATCGCATTTCCTCTTGAAGTTGTACGGTGCAGCCCTGCCGACAATATCCCAGTGCGTGGAGAAGCTGATGTTTAAGTCCTTTAGTGATGTGATGTAGTCCGCGAGCGAAGTGGAGTGTCTTAGTTTTTTACTTGTGAAAGAGTAGAGATGTGTTCGAAACCTAATTTTGAACGGGCCGGAGGTAGCCCCTATATAATGTTTAACGCTATTGTAGCTAGTTATAGTGCATCTATATATAACCCTATCAGTCAAGCAGTATCCTCTAAGGGGGAAGCGCCCTCTGTCGCGGCAGTTGCAATTTCTGTCGCGGTTCCGTCTATTTCCCACGGTAAGGCCATCATTGTTGCTGCCTACGTTGTTACCCACGCTACCGCAGCTGTCGTTAGCACCATTACAACCCACAGCACGAGGGGTGGTGCGATTGTTATTCCGCACGTCATGTCCTGCATGTTCGCCAGTCATTTCGCGGTTATGCTGGTTGCGTCTGCGGATGCCGTTGCCAACACTATTGGATGCTGCCAGGGAGTTGTTAAGGCCGATATAGTTATTATCAGGTGTAGGTGCGTCTGAGTCGAGGTGCTGTGTCTTGGTGATCTTACTGTGGTTCGTTGTTCCTATGATGTCTGCTAGGTTAGGAGTAGTAGAGAAGGATATTTTTATATTGTTCCTATTAAGAATTTTTCTATACCTATGGTTGGGCGGGATTTCTTACTTTCCCACGTATATATATATATATATATATATATATATATATATATATATATATATATATATATATATATATATATATATATATGTATATAAACAAGGTTTAGCAAATAATGAAAAAGTTTCAAAATAAATTTTAAAAATTGACTTTACCTACTATAGTTACCTTTACCGATCGGTTTCGAATCCCAAAAATAAAACGGAGACCATACGGCCTTCGTTGCAAAGAAAGATTCTCGCCAGAAGGTTCTTTTCATTCAAAGAATATAAAATTCCTGAATTTAAATCACAAACTAGCGCTATCAAAATCTGTTCCTGGGATGAGAGTGGATGATGTAGAACAGGTTTATCAAGGGCCGTAGTAAAGATAGAGGCAAAAGGAGGTAGGTCAAACTAGCCACCGCTATTGCTAGCAGCAGTCGGAATGACCCGGTTTGTTCTCAACGTTAGTGGAGGTAGTAGTAATATGAAATACATCCCTTCACGCACAAGGCGCCAAGGTACGCATGTATTGTCCAACCAAATGTAAAGCATGAGCTAATAATAATACACGTCTACAGTATATATATATATTCATATATATATGTATATATATATATACTGTAGACGTGTATTATTATTAGCTCATGCTTTACATTCTGAGTTCAAATCCCACCGAGGTTAGCTTTGCCCATCATCCTTACGGGGTCAATAAAATAAAGTACCAGTAATACACTGGAGTCGATTTAATCGACTTTTTCTTCCCCCTAAAAATTATTGGCCTTGTGCCTAAATCAGAAACCATTATTATCTCACGCCTTTTTTTATCACCAATACGAGACTAAGAAAGATATTAAAGACATGATCATACTAACATATTCAGAGTCAACAGAGTTTTGACTAACCAAACTTTAAGATCATTCAACAAGTTTTCACATTATTGGAGGAACTTAAGCCTCCAAAGCCCCTTAGAGCCGGAAGGCTCGATGTATTGATGTCTTATAATTAAAGTGATGTTGATTGTACATAAACTATAGGAGTATAAATTTCGCGTTATTTGAAAATTCATAAATGGTTTCTGCGTCAAATTGGTTTGGGAACTATATATACAGGGTGGACCAAAAGTCGCGATACATAGGAAAAATAATTGTTTTTATTAAAAAAAAATACGTTAAAAAAATAGATAAATATGGAAACTTAAAAATGTAATTATTTTTACTATGTATTGTGACTTTTGATCAACCCTATATATATATATATATATATATATATATATATATATATATATATATATATATATATATATATATGCGTGTGTGTGTGTGTGTGCATCCCTCCGCACACATACATACATACATACATATATATATATATATATATGTGTGTGTGTGTATACATACACACACACGCGCATACATACATATATGCATACATACATACACACACACACATATATATATAAAACAGTTGTGTGAGTGTGATTCTAGTAGAACTATCTGTATGCATAATTTCTGTAAATGTAGTGCGAAACAACAATTTTCTAATTAAGCTAATGTTTTCAAACGATAGTTTTTTTTCTTTTCTTTTCTTTTTTTTTTGTCATTTGTAAAATGTAAGAACGAGTAATTCTTTTGTTATTGAAAGTAAGAAATATCGACAGCAGCAGTGTCATGTGTTAGCAACAGCAACAGAGACAGTCTTTCACAAGTATTTCGGTTTTCGCTAATCTCAGGAGAAATAATACAAGTTGCAACCTACGTTTTGTTGTGTTCACTCAGGCCAATAAATACCAATAAGGATTTCAAATTCCTTTATTTCCGTTGGGGGGGATATCATAAAGGTAAGTGACCACTATTGTTTTTACACTTCAAAAAACATTTTATTTTATTTTATTCAAACTTGTCAACTCTCCCCGTCGGACGGGGAGATCTCCCACCCACTTTGGGCTTGTTGAGAGATGCCTTCTCTTGTGGAAATGGGTATAACTTTCATTATGTAAAATCTCCCCAATTTACCTCATTTCTCCCCGTTTTGAGGCACTTAATTTTCGTGGTACTCCCCGTTTGGATTTTAGAGGTTAGCAGGTCTGCTTTATTTCAAAATGTGGTTAACATATCTATTAATCTTTTTTTACATTAAATCGCCTGAGGTCGCTCTTGTTAATACAATACAAAGCCATTTCGAAATTCTTACAATGCCATTTCGAAATTGAAAGGCAAAGTTAACCTCGGCGGGATTTGAACTCAGATCATAAAGGGCCGTAACTCTATGTTGCAAAGCATGGCGTCCAACCCTTTACCGATACTGCCAATTCACCGCCTTGAAATTATCAATAATAAAAATACAAACTGATAAACGCTCAGTGTAGGATTCACTTGCAGAAAGTATCAAAGTTGGAAAGAACCAGTTGGTAAAGTATCTGTGGGGGAAGCTATTAGTTTTGTTCGAATATAACCCTTTCCTTACCAAATTTATAATGAAAGACACTACCTATGATATTCAAATAATTTGAAGGTATTTAGAAATATAACTAACTTAATCATTATTAAACTGATATGTGGAACATAAAGGTTATTATATAAAATTATCGAGGACGGTTTGTTTAAATAAACATAAACACTTTAAAACAAATAAATTGCAAACAACATTATAAATATGAAGATTATGAAGATTAGAAACATTGGTTGGATTTGAAGCATCCTTAGATGTAAGAATCCCAAACACAGAAAATAACTGTAACCACAGTCGATTGCTGTAAACATTAGCTTAGAAAATCGGGTAAAGTACCCCTGTAGCAATCGACTGTGGTTACAGTTATTTTCTGTGTTTGGGATTCTTACATCTAAGGATGCTTCAAATCCAACCAATGTTTCTAATCTTCATAATCTTCATATTTATAATGTTGTTTGCAATTTATTTGTTTTAAAGTGTTTATGTTTATTTAAACAAACCGTCCTCGATAATTTTATATAATAACCTTTATGTTATGTTCCACATATCAGTTTAATAATGATTAAGTTAGTTATATTTCTAAATACCTTCAAATTATTTGAATATCATAGGTAGTGTCTTTCATTATAAATTTGGTAAGGAAAGGGTTATATTCGAACAAAACTAATAGCTTCCCCCACAGATACTTTACCAACTGGTTCTTTCCAACTTTGATACTTTCTGCAAGTGAATCCTACACTGAGCGTTTATCAGTTTGTATTTTTATTATTGATAATTTCAAGGCGGTGAATTGGCAGTATCGGTAAAGGGTTGGACGCCATGCTTTGCAACATAGAGTTACGGCCCTTTATGATCTGAGTTCAAATCCCGCCGAGGTTAACTTTGCCTTTCAATTTCGAAATGGCATTGTAAGAATTGTTACTGGTGCTTTATTTTATCGACCCCGTAAGGATGAAAGGCAAAGCTAACCTCGGCGGGATTTGAACACAGAACGTAAAGGCCCGTAACTCTATGCCGCGAAATATGTTGTCCGACGCTCTACCGATACTGCCAATCCGTTATAAAATAATGAAACCAGAAGAACACACATAAATACATACAGACATACAGACATACATACGTACATGCTCAGTTGTAAAAGTTAGCTGTCGACATGATGTCCATGTGGAATGACAAATGCAAGAGAAGAAAGATATCTACGGACCATTGATGAATATCCAAGATACACGTTCAGCTTCATACCCGTTATTAGAGCTACAGGTTATATACCAACCAGACTAAACCAAAATATGAGCTTGGATTTATGGAGAAAGAACGTAGCTCCATAATCCATAAGCTACAAATGACCGCGATATCTGGAACCTTCAACATTTTAAAAACATTCTTACGAGTCAAAGAATTAACTTTTACACAATTTCCTTCTTTTACAACATTACCATATTTTGCAGTTGATGTCTGTCTGTCTGTCTGTCTGCATGTATGTATTTATGTATTTATGTATATATTTATATACATATGTATATATGTATGCATACATACATACATATATACATCCATCCATCCATACATAGATACACATATCAACTGAATAAAAAATCTGGTACACCGTATAAGATACCACAAAATATCGTCTGCAAATCTCTCTGAAGATTACATAGAAGAGACAGATTGGAACATGTGTGATAATTTCAATATGTATTTGAACAGATATATAGAAAAGAAACCTACATTCATTTTTTATCAACATACACTAGATCACCACGATGTATGTATGTATGTATGTATGTATGTATGTATGTATGTATGTATGTATGTATGTATGTACGTCTCTCTTTCTCTTAATTTCGAGTACATTTTTGACCGGCTACCTTCCTGGTGGCAAGGTTGTAAAAGAAAAGAAATTGTCATCCCTTGAATCACAAGAGTGTTTTGCAAATTTTGAAGGTGCCAGCTATCGCAGCCATTTATATTCTATGGGTTAGGGAGCTGCGCTCTTTGTCCACAAATCCAAGTGGCAGTTTTTATTTTCAGGTTCCACCAGTATTCTTTAGTGCCATCTATCTCAATATATTCCTCCTCATTTGTTTTTAAATTGTTTTAATTTGTTTTATGTATGTATGTATGTATGTATGTATGTATGTATGTATGTATGTATGTATGTATGTATGTCTCTCTTTCTCTTTATTTCGAGTATATTTTTGACCGGCCACTTTCCTGGTGGCAAGGTTGTATGTATGTACGTATGTATGTATGTATGTATGTATGTATGTATGTATGTATGTATGTATGTATGTATGTATGTATGTATGTATGTATGTATGTATGTATGTTCTTCTGTTTTTTTTTTTTTTATAAATGTTTACCAGTAGAGAGAGAGCCGGTCTCTAACATAGACAAAATACTCTTTTATTGGAATTTAGATATCATCTCGGTAAATACATATATATGTGTTTGTGTGTGTGTGCAGGTATGGATATTATTGTATGTGTGGATCTGCATCTTTTGAGTTATATGTGTACACATGCATACGTTTCTGTGTCTCTACATGTGTATATAAAGTTATTACATGCAGAATTTCTGAAATGTTTTACATATTTTTACAGTTCCGTTAATGAACTGTAGTAGCAACTTCTAACTAATCGTGCCTCTTTTTGGTTCTGTTAAGCCCAGCTTCTAAAGATTTATACTGCGGCAGTTAGTAACGTATCCAAAGGCCACAATTATCTAGGGTGGAATATCTGCAGATTCCTCCTTAGTTCAGTTTAAATGTTCTCTTTTTCACTGTTCTTTAGCATTATATTGACTTCTACTGGACAGCAGACTTCCATTATTGTGCATGCCTTCTTTTCTCTGCCCTGTATCATTATATCTGGTTTATTATGTTTACATTTTGTTGCGGTTTTGACTGGAACATTCCACCAGTATTTTTTCATAGTATGTTTGTATATGTTCCCCGCATGGCTGTAAGTTTTTATATGCTTATTGTCGAAGCTATCCTTTCTACAGATTGCATTGTATAGTATTTTGACCATTACATCAAGCCTCATAGGTAGATAGTACCGTGATGACATCTTCGGACAGCTACTTATGACATGGGTGATATCTTCGATGTTAATTTCCTAGTCTGCACCCGTTGTCACAAGTAGATATTTTGCTGCACTTCTATCTCTTGTGAATCAGGTATTTTGTAGTTATTTCTTTGTTCTTAGATTGCAAAAGCATATCCTTCAAAGTGAGAGCCAATATAGTCGTTGTTTGTCCAAGACCGACTACTTTGCTTATCTATATTACTCTTACTTTGGCGCTTCTTGGCAACGTAGCTATGCATGATTTTTTTTGCTGATAAGTATGTAGTTTTTCATCCATGGATTCATTGCAGTATTGCAGAGCAAATTCCATGGGTGTATGTATGTATGTATGTATGTATGTATGTATGTATGTATGTATGTATGTATGTATGTATGTACGCATGTACGCATGTACGCATGTACGCATGTACGCATGTACGCATGTACGCATGTATGTATGTACGCATGTACGCATGTACGCATGTACGCATGTATGTATGTATGTATGCATGTATGCATGTATGTATGTACGCATGTATGTATGTATGTATGTACGCATGTACGCATGTATGTATGTATGTATGTACGCATGTATGTATGTATGTATGTATGTATGTATGTATGTATGTATGTATGTACGCATGTACGCATGTACGCATGTACGCATGTACGCATGTACGCATGTACGCATGTATGTATGTACGCATGTACGCATGTACGCATGTATGTATGTATGTATGTATGTATGTATGTATGTATGTACGCATGTACGCATGTACGCATGTACGCATGTATGTATGTATGTATGTATGTATGTACGCATGTATGTACGCATGTACGCATGTACGCATGTACGCATGTACGCATGTATGCATGTATGTATGTATGTATGCATGTATGCATGTACGCATGTATGTATGTATGTATGTATGTATGTATGTATGTATGTACGCATGTATGTATGTATGTATGTATGTATGTATGTATGCAACTCAGGAAACTGGGATAACTCCGACATAAAACCTGCGGCTCAGTAGTTACCGATGATGTTGATCTTTTCTTCTTTTCGGGTTATAGCTACTGTCGCTCAGAGAGTGGGATTGGCTCAGTGCACAGTCTTTCCTCACTTTGAAAAAAATCTTCACGCACAGGCATTGCATAATAGCATTAATTAATAATTATTGATAATGTTAAATCGTGCAATGGCCATACTCGATAACGAGGGGGCAGCCATCATCATATATGTATACAGGGACAAACCTAAAGTTTGATGTTATTTCAACGGCCTGAGGTTACGATTCACGTTAAACTTACAGTTTGTGCTGGTAGGCGAGGTTAAGAAGAGAAGTTTTTTTGTTTTTTTTTTGATATCTCAGTATCACCATGTTAAGCTGTCCCTGGTTTTGAAGTTGATTTGATGGTTCTAGTGATAATTACTTCCACTCCAAAACTTAATTTTCCCAGCCTTGCTTTGATGTGGCTACAGCAGGCAGACAACCAATTTTTTATGTTTAGTGCTTCGACTGACCGTCTGCCATATATGGTATCAAGCAGCCAGACACGAAGTTTTTTTGATAGCGATTGTCTATTACTTTGAACATTTAGATTGATATATAAAATACATGTAAGATATGGAACTTGGGAAGTACTAATACAATATGAAATAATACAAAGTATGTAATGATGATGATGATTATAAGAATAGTGGTTTTTGATTTAGGCACAAAGTCGACAATTCTGGGGGAGAGGAAAGGCGACTAAATCGACCCCAATGCGTTACTGGTACTTTATTTTATCGACCCATAAGGATGAAAGGCAAAACTAATCTCGTCGAGGTTAGCTTTACCTTTCATCCTTACGGAGTCGATAAAATAAAGTACCGGTAATACACGGGTGTCGATTTAATCGCTTTCCTTGTGCCTAGAGTAGAAACAATTATTATTATCATCATTATTATTAGGATTGGCAGTATCGGTAGAGAGTCGGACACCATGCTTTCAGCATAGAGTTACGTCCCTTTCCCGCCGAGGTTAACTTTGCCTTTCATCCTTACGGGGTCAATAAAATAAAGTACCAGTAATGTACTGGGTAATTGCTGGCCTTGTGCCAAAAGTAGAAACAATTATTATTAACATTATTATTGCCCTTTACATTATTATTGCCCTTTATTGCGGTGAATTGGCAGTATCGGTAGAGGGTTGGATTATGCTTTCCAGCATAGTTACGTCCCTTTACGATCTGAGTTCAATTCCCGCCGAGGTTAACTTTGCCTTTCATCCTTACGGGGTCGATAAAATAAAGTACCAGTAATGTACTGGGATAATTGCTGGCCTTGTGCCAAAAAGTAGAAACAATTATTGCCCTTTGCACCTTGCATTTCTCCCACCTTGTGGTTTGCTCTTATATAATTGTGGGCATATCCATATCTACCCCATGTCGGTGTTATTTGATAGATCGTGGGTATCAGAAGAGCCCCCATTTACTTGCATCCTAGTTGACATACAAAAGTATGACTGTCGGGGAGTAAGTCCGGAAGTATATATTTGTTTGCGTACGGGAGCGTGTGAGCTGGTGTATGACCCCTCCACATTGACTTCTATAGTAGCTGTCGTTGTCTGTGGTACATGGCATTCCAGGGACTTATGACTATTCAGTCAAATTCTTGTCATATTTCCCCGGGCAGTATGTTCTACGTAGTAAAGAACCCGATGTAGATCAAACTCTCACCCATCAGTCGCTACAGTGTTCTGGGATAAAGTAGAGAGTGAGGGCTTCATTTTAGCTGCACTTTCGAGCCAATGTGATAAAAAATGGAATGAACACAAAGTGTCGATTCTGTGATGAGCATGTTAAGACCATTGACCACTTGGTTTCAGACTACAAAGTATTAGCTCCCCAGGAGTATAAAATGTGGCATGATAGAGTGGGGCAATATATACACTGGGTAATATGCAGGTTTTATGTATGTATGTATGACAAGGAGGAGGCTATCTTGCTCTGTAGGATCTATGGAGAAGAGAGAGAGGAAACTGGCTCACATGGTATCTGAGTGTAAACACCTAGCTCACACTCATTATAAAGGATGGAGGCATGACATCATAGGAAAAGTGATCCACTAGCATTTATGCAAACTGAATAATTTACCTCATTCTGAGAAATGGTTTGAGCATAAGCCAGAGTCGGTGATAGAAAACGATCGAGTGAAGGTTCTATGGAATTTCAGGATACAAACAGATAAAGAATTAGAACACAATAGACTGACCTTGTGGTTTTTGACAAGAAAAAAGATCTTGCTTGATTATAGATGTAGTTTGCCTTTTTGACACAAGAGTGCAAGAAAAGGGAAGGAGAAAATTAACCGGTACCAGGACCTGAAGTGGGAACTGACAAAGATTGTTCCCATCGTTATAGGAGCACTAGGTACTATCTCGAAGAGTTTCCAAGGCTGGTTAAAGAACATTGGCTCAGCCCCTTTTTTGGAACACTTCCAAAAACGTGCCTACTGGGAACAGCAAGGAAACTCCGATACGTCCTGAATATCTGAGGCTATGGGCAGCAGCTTGATGTTCATTTGGGCAATTTTCCGGTTAAATGACTGAGATACCAAATTCCTAATAATAATTGTTTCTACTTTTGGCACAAGGCCAGCAAATACCCAGTACATTACTGGTACTTTATTTTATCGACCCCGTAAGGATGAAAGACAAAGTTAACCTCGGCGGGATTTGAACTCAGACCATAAAAGGCCGTAAATCTTTGCTGCAAAGCATGGCGTCCGACCCTCTACCGATACTGCCAATCCACCGCCCTAATAATAATAATAATAATAATAATAATAATAATAATAATAATAATGATTTCTTTATTAACCACTAGGGTTTACATAAAGTAGACATTAAGGACAGTGCAGGACAATACAGGACGGTACAAATGGGCATTTCTGCGTGTAAAAAACAAAAACAGAGGATGTAACAAAAAAATAACAAAGAAAAATTCCCCAATAGGGGGGAGACTTCCGAGGGACATTTGTGGAGAAAGCCCATTAAAAAGACCACAGTGACCCTGACCACCAGGGCAAGTGCCCTCTCCCAGTTTTCCACCTTTAATTTACAGACACATACTGAGAGTAGGCCCATTCACTCGGGCCATACTTGCTTCTCTCAGCCATCTTTCAACAAAATGCTGGGAAGAGAGCACTTCCCTCTCTACCCTGATTTTCCTTTTCAAATGAAATTTGAAAAAGTTAATCAGGGCATCACCGAAGAGGTAAGTGCTCGTCTTCAGCCCTTTCAAACGTGTCCACCATACTATCTCTTTCGCCATGGCCACCAGACAGATAAAAACTGCCTGCCCTTCCCGGCTAAAGGAAGAGGGCGGGGCAATCCTCACGATGGACTCAGCTGATAGCTGGATCCGTCCTACACGTGACAGCAGGTGTTCGACATAAACCCACAAGTCAGCAATGCTCGGACACTGGACGAGTGCGTGCAGGACGGTTTCGTCGCCCTGCGCGCATCTCGGACATGCCCGACTGACGGCACCTCCATGCCTGTAGAGTTTCCCGAACTGGCAAAGCTCCTCGGTAGCACTGCCATGGATTTCTGGAAGTTGTCCATAGGCCCCGGCCCGAAAGTCCTTCCGAAGAGATTGGCTAGTTGATTTTCGTCGACGCCTAGAGTTTCTCCAAGTACGTCGTCGCTCTTCCCCTCCACTAATCCTCTATAGAACGCCAAGGTGGAGTTTCCACCGATCACATTGCCCGATTGGTCGAGGGCTGTGAGCGCCTGAAGACATTCCAGTCTCCAAGCGCTCCCTCTCGGTCTTCGCTTGACCCAGGACTGCAGCTCCGTCAAGGAAACGAGCTGGGGAAAGACGTGTCTAGCAAAGGGCGACCACACTTGATCACCGTCGAGGAAGAGGTGGAGATGTCGTAGCCAGAGCGCGTGTCTACGCATCATCAGCCACGGCATACCCAGCCCTCCACGTAGTGGGTGTTGACAGCAGATGGACCGCCTGACCATCGGAGCGCGTCCCTTCTACAAAAAGCGAAGGAGCAAACGCTCCAGCGCAGTCATGCGGGGCTTAGGACAAAATGATAATGATAATAAATAATATTAATAATAATAATAGCTATGATAACAACAGTGATACTAATATGAGGGTTACAAAGAGTAAGATGAGGAAGAACCCCTATAAGAATATATAACTAAGCCAGGAATGTTGCTTTTATGGGTAACTATGATAGAGAACTGATTAGAATTGATAGAAATTAATAGGGAATATATAATTATAAAAACTATCTCTGGATATTGTGTTGAGAGTATCAAGCATACATGAGTGTGTATACAGGTATGTGTGTTTAAGTCACAATTCAGAGGTGGTGAAGCAAATACGGGATGTGTAGTGAATGTTAAGAGTATATAATAGTCTTCTTCTTCGCCCACTTATTCCTGAGAGCGTCGTGGGGGAAGAGTACTCAAACACTCCTTCCAGAGGTTCCTGTCAGAAGCAACCGTCTCCAACTGATCTGACTTGGATCCCCAAGTGAGACCAGCCAAGCTCATGGATGTTATCCAACCACCATGCTTGGGGTCAACCCCAGAGTCTCCTGCATGTTGGTTTTGCCCGTAAAATCTGTATATAATGGTCACCACTTAATATATTAGTAGCAAATAGGTTTTAATAGTGTTGACTCCTTTAGCCATAGTGATATGCCTGGCTGTGTCCCATCAATCTGATGTAATGAGAGGGAGCCCATTCCATGGGTTGTTCGACTCATGATGATGTTGCACATTTCATCTAATTTTATTCATCTGTAAGCTTCGTTAGTTAACTTCGAAATATTGGTGTAGGCGTGTCCCATGGTTTACAAGAGAGTAAAAGACCCATATCTCCATTACAACATAAAGCGCTCAAGATAAAAAGCAATATACTTGCGTTATAAGGTGTTTCCTAATTGGTAGCAGGTATTGTGATTAATATATACATATATATATATATATATATATATATATATATATATATATATATATATATATATATATACAATTAAGTTAAAAATGTACATCCACATATGTATACTGAAATACTAGTATGCATATGAATACACACACGTGTACATATGTAGATGTACCGAGTTTTTCACTGGTCACTTTACTGTGAGTGTCCAGCTATTCTGTATGTAAACACACAGACAAACCGGTTTTTAGAATAGCTGGACACTCACAGTAAAGTGACCAGTGAAAAATTCGGTACATCTACATATGTACACGTGTGTGTATTCATATGCATACTAGTATTTCAGTATACATATGTGGATGTACATTTTTAACTTAATTGTTTAAGCGTCAGTCATACAAAAGTGAGTTACAAACGAAACGAAATTTAATTTCGTTTCGTTATTTGTTTATATATATATATATATATATATATATATATATATATATATATATATATATATATATATATATATATATATATATTATATATATATTTATTAAAATAACAGATTAAAGTTTAAGCAAAGAATCGGTACTTTCACCCTTAAATATTTGCTCTACGGTTCTTATATATTTGATATATATTTATCCTTATCGAGCCCTCTTTGGATTTTAGTGTTCAAATTTATTATTATTACTATTATATATATATATATATATATATATATATATATATGTGTGTGTGTGTGTGTGTGTGTGTGTGTGTGTGTATGTATATATATACATGTATATATGTATATTTTTTCTTTTTGACTTTTTTGTTCTTACTCAGAACTTGTTTCTGTTTCTCCTTTGCGATCCTGTCTCTATTTTGTACTTCTTGATGATATACCTATAGCCTTGGTGATATAACTACAACCTTCGTCATATATCTACAGCCATGGTGATATATCTACTACCTTGGTGATATACCTACAACCATGGTGATATACCCACGGCCTTGAGAATATACTCTTGGCCTTGGTGATATACCAACGGCCTTAATGATATACCTACAGCCATGGTGATATGCCTAAGACTTTAATGATATACCTGCGACCTTAAAGATATACCCATAGCCTTGGTGATATACCTACAGTCTTGGTGATATACCTACAGCCATAATTATATACCTACAACCATAATGATATACCTACAACCTTGATGATATACCTACAACCTTGGTGATATACCCATGGCCTTGAGAATATACTCTTGGCCTTGATGATATACCCTTGGCCTTTGGCCTTAGTGATATTCCTACGGCCTTGGTGATATGCCCTTGACTTTGGAGATATACCCTTGACCTTGGTTGTATGTTCGAGACCTTGTTGATATACTCCTGGCCTTGGTGACATATCCATAGCTTTGGGGATATAACTTTAGCTTTGGGGATATGCCTATGGCCTTGGTTACACACCTTTGACCTTGGTGACACACCTTTGGCCTTGGTGACACACCTTTGGTCTTAGTGACATACCCTTTGCCTTGGCGATATACGCACGACCTTGGTGACATACCCATGGCCTTGGGTGTATATACCGTTGACCTTAAGGATATACCTGCTACCTCATTTAGTTCCTTCCCCTTCCCAAGTCAACACTAATCGACCAAACCTATGATTAACAGTGTTCTACTCATTACCATCCCATCTCTTCTACTGGCATAGTTTATTTAGTTAGAACCACCACTCTAAAAAGGATAGAATATATCTCCTCGAAATAATTACACTAATTAGTCACATATAAAGACGCAGAATAGAAATGTCCAACGTTTGGCATAAAGTAATAAAAATACCAATAGGTATATGTGGAGTTGTGTTAATACAAATCTACAGATAAATACATTGAGGAGGAAATACCTGGTAGCCGCAATATATTGTCCTTACCAGCACCATTCCCGTCATTCAGAGAGCTTTGTTAACCAATTCAAAAGTCTTTCCGTCTATTTCTAACTGGACTTTTTGTTGCTTTGTTAATTTGTTTGTTGCATATGTCCTCTGTAACCTATTGGTTGAAACGTCTCATCCTCTGCTTTCGGATGATGACTAGGGAAAGCAACGAATACAAATGATAAATACAAATATGAATAAATAATGATTTCTACTATAGGCACAGGGCCAACAATTTTGGGTGAGGGGAAAGTCAATTAAATCGACCTCAGTGCATTACTGCTACTTCATTTTATCGACCCCGTAAGGACGACAGGCAAAATTAACCTTGGTGGGATTTGAACTTAGAACGTAAAGAGCTGTAATTATATGTCTCAAAGCATGTTGTCCGACACTCCACCGATACTGCCAATCCAAAGCCTAATAATAATAATAATAATAATTGTTTCTGATTTAAGCACAAGGCCAACAATTTTGGGGCAAGGGAAAGTCGATTAAATCTACCCCAGCACATTACTGGTACTTTATTTTATCGACCCCTTAAGGATGAAAGGCAAAGCTAACCTCGGTGCGATTTAAATACAGAACATAAAGGGCCGTGACTCTATGCCACAAAACATGTTGTCCGACGCTCTACCGATTGTGCCAACCCATCCTCCTACTAGATGTGCTAATAATACTAGCCATACTAGAGCTCACAACGTTATATACTGTCAAAATAAATAAATATATAAAACCTTTGTTAGGAAGAGACCGAGCGGCGCGCTATGTTTTGGAACAAGGCACTTCATTTCACGTAGTTTTTTATAATAGGATTGGCGATTCTATTATATTAAAAAAGAAAAAAACTCAAGATATTTCATGTGAGACATAACGTCATAGGAAGCCAACTAAACTTATATGGGCGTGAGCTGTAACAGCAAATTCAAACTCCCACAATTTGGAGGAGGATATAATGGAGAACTTGATCTCAGTAATTCATTGGGAATTCATTTTATCGATCCCGGAAGGAAGAAAGACAAAGTTGACCTCGGCAGAATTTGAGTGTAGAACTTTAAAAGCCATAACTAAATAGCCTAAGACAGGTAATTTGTCCGACGCTCTACTATTTTGCTAATACTTCAGCGATTAAAGTATTCGTTATGGTTAGGGTTATGGTTAGTGAGACTCGAATTCGTAATCTTCAGATTCGATGTCACCTTTACCATTCTTTTCTCGTTGGAAACAACAAATATGCATGAATTTAAACTCAAAATATATCTTCCCTTTATGAAACAGGTGGTCTACGCAGAGCTGGCTCTATATTACGGCGCACGCACACACGTACACACACACACACACACACACACACACACACACACACACACACACACAAGGCCGGATTTAATGGGGGGAAACGGGGAGCAATTGCCCCGAGCCCCATGCAGTAAGGGCCTCACCAGCGACGGCCATAGCAATTTATTTGTTCCCTCAGCTGGGCGTTTTAGTTTTAAGATGGTTAGAATCTTCTAATTTAATACCAGTATGTATAACTTTTTCAATTCCAATTATTTGTGCCAAGCTAACTTTGATATGTACAATTGGGCGGGGGGGGGGGGGGGGGGGGGTTCTGTGTATTCTAATTGTTTGTGTATGAGGGGCCTCACAAACCTGAAGTGCCCCGGGCCCCCAAGGTCTAAATCCAAATCTGCACACACACACACACACACACACACACACACACACACACACACACACACACACACACACACACACACACACACACATTTCAATCAAAATACCAACATTGAATGTCCTTTGTATTTTACTTTCGGCTTATGTGTGTAGACATTCAAAGTAGGCTGCTTCTACAACATGCTACCCGGTTCTCTCTGTTATGCGCCCCATTCTCCCAAATAAAATAATTTTAACTTTTACAGATTGGCAAGCTGACAAAATTAGTTTTTAATACTTCTTGCTCTGACCACTCTAAGAAAATTATTCAGTCGATATATTCCTCTAAACAGTCCACACTCACCTCCGCCATGACCCTTTCCACCACGCCGCTACACCGCTAAGATATTTAGTGATTTATTTATTGATGCCTTGTCTTCGCGATTTTAAACGGAGCACCAGATTGGTGGCTAGGTCTCATCTATCTACAGTTGAAGTTCTTAAATGCAATAGCAAATCTTATTCTTTTCTCATACATCTCGCCTATGGAATTCTCTTCCTGCTTCTTGCTTTCCTGATAACTACAATTTACAAAATTTCGAAAGCAACATTAATCGTTGTCAGGTCTCTTCTTGAATTATGCTCTCTCTGTCTCGTCCTTTTCCTTTCTCAGTAACTCCTTGCATTTTAATGACATAATTGCATTGCTAGGGGTGAGTAAATAAGAAAAAAAAATGTATTTAACTATATATATTTAAGTTTATTATACAAATTTGTATAAAAATGCGATCATTTTAGGTTCAGTAATGCGCCTCACTGAGGCCTGCAACGTAGGCGACTGTCAAGTTGGCCTAATGGACGCACCGGCCCTGTAGGTGTGTGTGAGCGCGTGCGTATTGTAAATTGAATAAATGAATGAATGACGCTCAGATGTGACGAAGCGAGAACGTCTAGCCTAGCAGCTATTTCCTGAAAGCGTCTGTTTGCACATGTATATTGCCGTCTAATTAAAGACAGGCGATGCCGTCACTTTACAATACATGCTATTAGTGAAGCAAAACTATCTCGCTACATTACTAGTCATTGGTGTTTGTTACCAAACACTTTATGTGTGCTTTGTTTTGAAAGTTGCAGTGCCAAGACTGCTCTGTCCAGTACACTGACCCAGTTTGGGTCTTCAGCGAGGACAGCGGTCACTTAATCATCTGATTAATTCCAA